>JBBPCX010000040.1:35070228-35092114 GCA_037974365.1 Hydrocynus forskahlii | reverse complement strand
TATGTGTGTGTGTGTGTGTGTGTGTGTGTGTGTGTAGAATGTGTAGAAAACAGAAGATACCCTAGTTACTCACAGTGGCAAAAGCTTACATTGCTTCTTCCACTGTATGATGACAATGTACCCTTATAATTTTTCAAGCTAAATATTTCTCCTGTACCAGCATTCCACCTCTCCCCACACCCCCCTGCTTTACAGACCCAAAGCAGGCCAGCCTGAGCCTTCCCCTTCAGCAGCACATCAGTCTGGTACAGAAGCACCTCCGGCCCTCCACCCAAAATAGGCTAACGAGCCTAAAAATATGCCTCCCTTATGCTCCTTTTTTAGAGTGACCCACCCCAAATACACACACATACACAGAAAAAAAGTAGCACATATCCTTTTTGGGTACAGAAAGGCAACCACCCCGTTCAAAAACTGGGCTTCATTCAGACAAGCTGCCATGGAAGAAACTGGTGCACATTCTGCCTTCGTTCCAATATGAAAATAATTACAACAACCACTATTATAAGATGACCTCTTCAGGCTCCAGCTACAAGTACACTCAATATTGTGGCGCGACTTAAACCTCATTCCACGGCGACTGATGTATCCCTGTCCTGCCCACAAATATTTTCTTTAATAACAAGGCAATACAAGCTTTAAGCAACACATTTTCCACATTCCAGTTCCTACTGGAATACTACAATGCTAGTTTAGAGTTATTTCTGCACAACAGTCATATGATATCAGTCTCTGCAATACTGATTTTGCTAAAGGCTGTCATATGCAAATTAACCTCTCAAGTGTTTCTGGCAGGGCGACAAATCACAACCCCAGATGAGAGTTCCAGGGTGTTTTGATGAATCGGAGTCTTCACGTAATCCAACAAAAGTCAAATTAGTTTGGCCAATCTTTAACAATTAGAGACTGATGTATGTTAATGATCTGTTTTCTGACTGGCTGCCCCGTATTGCAGCTCTTTCAAATGTCAGCGCGGGGTTGGAACCCTCCTGCTGTTAGCTAAATAAGGAGATATATGTATGTTGGTTTTGTAATATGAAAACAGGCTGTTTTTGCAGCTAATTTTCCGTATATTTGTTGTATAATTGGGGGACTGAACATACATTTTAATATACTGAAAGGCATCACTGTCACAATATTAAGCATAATCACAGTATAATCACAATACTAATATTTTGGCCTATATTTAGAGTCACTACATGATGCTGACTCTCAGTTTTAAATGCTTCGCTGCAGTTGTAGCTAATCAAAACCTGGAAAGGCAATGATAGGTTGCCACTGTGCTAATGTTAGCCCAGTTATAGAAAGAAAATCAAAACATGTTGCAATTGAAACTAGTTGATGTATTGTGAGCTGAAAATTGAGCTACATCTTAATATCATTTTTGTTAGTTGCTAGTGACAACAGTTAGTTTGTAGGCGGAGCAGATCAGTCCCGCGCACACACTCGAAGCATGAAGTGCCTCTCAGGGTAGCCGTAGGTGAAAAATGCAGAGCAACGCCGGCATGAGACATATTTATGCAGGGTCCGAGGGCACGTGTGTAAGTCAGTAAAGGTCACGTGTGTGTGTGTGTGTGTGTGAGTCCGTGTGTGTGTGTACTGGGAAGTGGATTTGCATGCCTATGGGTTTTGTGTGCCCTTGTGTGTGACCACAAGATTAATGGTCAAAACCCTTTACATAAATCTACCTCGCCACTTTATATAACAATTTATGCTTGCCTACCCCTCAATACTATCCACACCCCACCCACCCCCATGAGGCAGCTGGTGTGGTGGCAGGAATAGACCCTCCGGGAGTGTATGAACACACACTCTCATGCCTGCTTGTGACAGCACATCATGTGTACATGTCCTCACACAGAAGCCCAACATGCAGCCCTATCTCCCCCCAACCCCCCGGCAACACTCCTGCTGCAAGCCCCCCTAAGTCACAAGCATACATACTGTCCCCTGATACAAGATACACTGTCTTTATACATAAATCCCCTCCTCACTTTTACATTAAATGACTAGTTTGCATTAAAGCTATGGGGCTAATGTAGCAACAAGCAAGGGAAGCCTATAAGCAGTCATTAGCATTGCTTATATCCAATAAAGTGCGGCTTGGGGGTGCTGATATTTTAAGCAGCTTATATGTGATTTTTAAACAATTTATACCAAATAACAATGTGTTCAATAATGTACAAAGATACGACAATCTGCTTTATTATAACTATTCTATTACAAGCTACTCTATAATAATGTATTATAACTGATACATCACATAGGCTTATATTATTACTATTAATATGAGCCTATACTGAAAAGTCCTGAAGTATTGAAATACGCTCAGTCCATGCTCATCATTCAACCCAACACACATTTCAAACCAGGTTAAGTAATCTCAAATACACACATGAGCATGCTTTTATTGTCAGTGTTTGACAAGACAAAGTGATGTTTCACACGAAATTGTACAATTCACAAATGTGATATTTCGCTGCAAAGCTAATGCAACTAATCGGAGCTTCCATCCATCAACTAGCATTGTGCAAAAGCGCACACTTGTCTGAAATCACATAAAATTGTCAGGCCAAATATGACAAACATGACAAACTGTCCCTTTAAAAGCCTTCTCTGGAGGTTTCCTTCTTTTCACTCCTTCTGAGTGTTCTGCATTTCTGATTCTTCGTGTCTGAAATGATCCTCCCGCCTCCGCTAATTCTAATGCAAATGCAAAAACCAAATTGGAAACCTAGCATGAGCTCGTACAATTAATTTCGCCTGTGTAAAGATAATCTTCGTAGAGTGGAGCTTTGCTCACCATGGAACCTCAGACAGAAGTGTTCTCAGGCTGCGCAGCAATCACTCATGATTATTAGTTCTTATATCCCTAAAAAATGGGGCTCTTCAAGGGTTCTTTACTGAAAGCAGTAGTTTAGAGAACCATGAATGCTGACATGGTCCTTTGCACAATTCAATGGCTCTTTCTTTATGATGGGCTTTTTTTTATAAATCATTTTGTATAGCAACAAAAGGGGCTCAACTATTGTTATAAATCAAAGGACCGTTTAGGTACTAAACAGAACCCTTTTTGCTAAGAATGTAGCATTTACTAAAGTAAACCCTTACGCTTCTTTATAATACCCACCTCTTCAGTGTGTTATTCAATAACAACTATGCTCAAAATATATGGAACACATTGTGTTTGGTGTTGATTCGGTAAGAGACTAATATTGGCTGCTATACTGATATGCCTTGTCCTTATAGAATATAGTAACCGAATTTTTTTATTTTTAGATGAAAATACAAATTTCTAGATCATTGACTTGAAAACTCAACAATACCTGCATTAAAATGTACTTCAATGATCCAGTCAGGTGATGAATTAAAATAAAATAAAGAATTTGTTGTGTTCTGTTTTTAGCTATGTTGCACTGTGGCTGCAATAAAGTTACCGCTTTTGTGTCGCCAAAAGCAAACTTACACCCTTGTACACATCACATACATATTATAAGACACATTGGCCATCTGCTGAATAATCGTGGCAGGCCTAGTCCTGTAGCTCCGTTGCTGCTCTGCTCTTTCCCTTGGGATTAATAAAGTTTATGTCCTCCTATAAGACGATATCCAACTTCTCCACATCAACCTGGCACCGAGGGCTAGGCCCCTCCAAGCCAAAAGCAAAGGGCAGGGGTGCATCATAACTCCATTAGTGGGGAAGACAGTGCAATATCTATCACAGCCTCCCCCTCAGGCGGACGGCACACAAGCCATTACTTTAAAGAAACAGAAAACAAACACACAAACAAATAAGTGACTAATGTGTTGGATGTCGTCTGTGATGGCTCCGGTCATTAGGGAGATGCTCAGAGGAGGCTGATTCGATTGGGCCATCATTTCTCTCAGTCCTCCTCGCTGTCGGACACAGGCTGCAGCCTTAATGGAGAAACAAGGGCGTCCCAGGACACAAAGAGGTTCAGGGCGGGGGCGGGGGGCAGGAGGGGTGGTGGTGGTGGGGGGTTTGGTTACTCAGAAACTTCACTCAGAACAAACACACAATGACAGGCTCTGCAATGATGTCACCTAAAGCGATGGTCCATGAGTAACTGCATGCAGGCGTTTTTGATGCCTGTGAGATGTTCTTATCATGGCGTTGGAATCTAGTCGAAATGACTAGTCGAAATGACTTTATGAAATGACTAGTGATGCACGGGTCGACCTGTTGTCCACAGGTCGGGCGAGTTCAGGTCAGCCTATTATAAGATTTCGCTGAGTGGGCGGGGCAGGTCAGAAAATGACAAAGCAGTATTCCGACCAAGTCATAAACAGCATATAAAAGCATTGCAGGTCAGGTCAGGTTTGGGTTGGCTTTCTTAACGGCTTAGGCGTGTGTGGGTCATAAAAATGCTGACCCAGGGATCACTACAAACAACCTATTTGTATCGCTAACAGTAACACTAACAATGTATAACCCTGTAGCCGTGGCATAGACCTAGCAGTGATGATAGTAATATGTGGGCCCATAATGCTTACAGTATATGCTTGTAATGCTAACAGTCATACTAACAATGGATTGGCCTGTACCACTAACAGAGACCCAGCTGTGTATATTACGGTGGCCCTGAGAGTCAAAACACAACCACATTTACAAATCACACACACATTTCAGGAAACACAACATTTCAGGAAACACAACCACATTTCAAAAACACACCCACATTTCAGGAAACACACCCACATTTCAAAAACACACCCACATTTCAGGAAACACAACCATATTTCAAAAACACACCCACATTTCAGGAAACACAACCACATTTCAAAAACACACCCACATTTCAAAAACACAAACACATTTCATATAACCGAAAGGGTAGGACCACACTTCTTGTTTGTGATTGGACAGTACCCATGTCATTCACGACAGAACGACTCATGATGGGTAGTGTCCAATCACAAACAAGAACGAGTCTTAAATTATCTTAAATCTAAATATTAAATATGAAAAATATATCTCACACTTTAAATGTGAAACTTCACAGTTAGATAGGGCTCGGTGACACATTTCCAACGACCCCTTGTTTGCCATAATTAGCCGAAAACCGTTCACCTCGCCCGGGTGTCCCATTACTTTTTCCGAGGTGAATGGTTTTCGGCTAATAACTCCGGATCACGGGGGGCTATTATGGCAAACGAGGGGTCGTTGGAAAGTTGTCACCGAGCCCTATCTAACTGTGGATTTTTAATGTATTTAATGATAAAAAAACACCCCCAGAGATCCGGAGTTATTAGCCAAAAACCATTCACCTTGCCCAGGTGTCCCAATACTTTAGTCCCCCACGGAACGTGCTCGCGGTGCGGGGCAACCACCAATCTCAGTGAAACTTAACAGTTAGATAGGGCTCGATGAGACCTTTCCAAAGACCCTTCGTTTGCTATAATAGCCTCCGGAGATCCGGAGTTATTAGCCGAAAACCGTTCACCTCACCCGGGTGTCCCATTACTTTTGTCCGAGGTGAACGGTTTTCGGCAAATGACTCTGGATCTACGGGGGCTATTATGGCAAATGAGGGGTCGTTGGAAAGGTGTCACCAAGCCCTATCTAACTGTAAAGTTTCACATTTAAAGTGCGGGATATATTTTTCATATTTAACATTTAGATTAGTCATTTAAGACTCGTTCTTGACTTAATCCATTATGTAATTATGTTTATGTTTAGGCATCCATCCTGTTTCTTAAGTGTTTTGTATCCAGTGCACTCAGGTCTTGAATAATCCAGAGAAAATGGCTGGAAGGAGTACTAAATCTCGCAACGTGACCCAGGAGAGGCCTAGTCAACAGACCGCATCCGCGCTCTCCACTGAAGAATCTCCCCCGGCGACGTCGAGTATACCCCCCCTGGTGCCAGCAGCTGAGGTCGACAGGCTGAAGCTGGAGATACTAAGTGCGGTGAGAACAGAGATTGCGGATATTATCAAACTTGAGTTACAAAAGGGTCTCACAGAGACTCTCTCCGCCATTGTCCCTGATTTACAGACTTTGAGATCTGAATGGGCTTCAGACAAGCTAACCGCTAACGCGAAATTCGCGTCTTTAAACAAATCCGTTCGGGATATGGAGCACTCTTTGACGAATTGCTCAGAGGACGTTGTCGCTATGAAAGCCACTATTCAATCTCTCACCACCACTGTGGCAAGGTTGGAGAACAAATGTGAAGATCTCGAGGCCAGGTCGAGACGTAACAACATAAGGATTCTAAGACTCATTCTTGTTTGTAACTGGACACTACCCATCACGAGTCGTTCTGTCATGAGTGACATGGGTACTGTCCAGTCACAAACAAGAAGTGTGGTCCTGCCCTTTCTGTTATTTGAAATGTGGTTGTGTTTTTGAAATGTGGGTGAGGTTTTGAAATGTGGTTGTGTTTTTGAAATGTGGGTGTGTTTCCTGAAATGTGGGTGTGTTTTTGAAATGTGGGTGTGTTTTTGAAATGTGGATGTGTTTCCAAAAATGTGGGTGTGTTTTTTAAATGTGGGTGTGTTTTTTAAATGTGGGTGTGTTTTTGAAATGTGGTTGCGTTTCCTGAAATGTGGTTGTGTTTCCTGAAATGTGGGTGTGTTTCCTGAAATGTGGATGTGTTTCCTGAAACGTGAGTGTGTTTTTGAAATGTGGGTGTGTTTCCCGAAATGTGGTTGTGTTTTGACTCTCAGGGCCACCGTAGTATATACCTGTAATGCTACCAATTATGTTAGTAATGTATAGGCTAACAGTATTATATATTATGCTAACAGTATATGTGTAAGCTCATACCAGAACCACTGATGGTAACAGGGCCTCAGCTGGCAAATGCACATAAAGACACATCAAACACAAAATAAAATGCAATGTTGGACAAAATGAATAGATTGTAGGTAATTAAAGACTATGTCAATGAATAATAAAAAGCTCTTTGCCCACAAGATGAGGCTGAAGTTGTAGAAACATCATGCATACCATTGGCCAACATAAACATAACTGAACACTGAGATGTTCTGCATTAAGGGATAGAGGCCTTTAGTTATAATGAAGAATAGGCTGAAGCTTTCGTTCATAGCTGAATGTTCAGTACTGTGCAAAAGTCTTAAGCACCTATGCAAAAAGAATGTGACCAAATAAAAAGCAGCTGTGTTTAAAACCATTTATCTAGACTTTCTATCAGCAGATTCACAAGTTAGCATCAGTATAAATGCAAACAAATAAGAAAGCAATAAATAATACCAATATTTGTTTTGTTTGTAAACAGTACTTGATGTTTTATGAGCTGGTTAGAAGAACACAGGTTCAGTTCTGGATTTCACCTCCAGTCTTTGAATGGATTTGCGAAATTCCATCAGCAGCTCGATTGAGCTGAACCATGTATTTGAGGTAGTTAAAAGACTTTTGTGCAGTACTGTACATTGTGTGTGCTTCTTAAAGGGCACTTTTTAAACCAATCTTCTGCATCAGGAGCATACATAGGAAATCATTTTGAAATGTTTCCTTGTCGAAAGGAAGCAAAAGACACATTTGTAACAGAAGCCAACAGATGCTGAAACACTATTCCATTGACTTCTACTACAAGAGCATTTTGAGTCAACAGATTTTTGGCTCTTTTCTACAAAAAGGAATATTAACATTGATGGTAAGTGCTGCAGAAAGAGATCAGGTTGAAAAACACTAGAGTATTCCTTTAAGTGGAGAAATTTAGCTGGAAGCTGTGTGTGTGTGTGTGTGTGTGTGTGTGTGTGTGTGTGTGTGTGTGTGTGTGTGTGTGTGCTAGAAAGCGTCTAAAGTGGGAGTGTTTTTTCTTCCCTACCTACAAATCTATGTGAGCCACCCGAGAAAGTGAGAGAGTATGTGAAAGAGAGCGGGAGAGAGAAAGAGATAGAGAGAGGGAGAGAGAAAGAGAGAGAGAGAAAGAGAAAGGGAGATGGAGCGAGAGAGGAATACATACCCCTGGCAGAGTTTTCTGTTCGTGCAGTGCATTCTGGGCTTTGATGGCTGACTCACGGGCGCAGTAGGTGAGGAACGCACAGCCTGGAGAACAGAGAGAGGATTAAAGCATCACTGCATACGCCCACACACTGCTGCCCACACACACACACACACACACACACACACACACACACACACAAACTGACTCGCTCTGTCACTCATACATGCACACAATTCTGTACACATGGTCTCTCTATCACACTCTCTCTACAAACCCCTACCCAGGACTGCACGATACTGCCGCTGCTGGATTTTATTAATTTTCTTTTTAAACAAAAAATTCAAGAAAAATCTGAAAACACACTGAAAACAAAAATGCTCAACCTTTATTTGGAAAAACCGTTCCATTTGTCAACTGGAAGTTACATTAAAGGGCCCATAGTACTATTCCCTCCCCACTCCATACAGTCTATGAAGGAAACTATCCAGAGCCAGAGTTAAAGTCAGTATTTTTGTGATATCATTAGACCTAACATAACACATTCACATAAATCTGCCTTCATTCAGCTAGTAGCCATTTAGTCCGTCCATTTGTTAATCGCATCCCTTAGAACTTAGAATGTATTAGTAAAATCTACTCCAAACAAATCTGTTTGTGCCTGCTGTTCGCTGCCCTTTCACTCTCCAGTCTGCTGCAACCGCTCTCTGGACCCCCCTCCCTCCATCTGTGGGTTTTCCCCACCCACTTATGGGCGGAGACTATCCTAAAAGTTCTCCTGGGGTTCAAAGATCCTGTGTTTTTTTTCTGTTTGTTTAAAATGATTAAGACTTTTTTTGCTCTTTATGAGCATTCGCAAACACCAGTAGTGGTTATTATTATTATTACATGTTTTTTAAACTTGGATTCTACGTGAGACAGGAACACCAAACAAACCTCAGCATGGCATCTGACACCTCGAGCACCAACACAAACCGGCGGAACTTCCATAGAAGGAGTTGTTTTGTCAGTAAATGATAAAAAGCTCTTTGCCCACAAGATGAGGCTGAAGTTGTAGAAACATCATGCATACCATTGGCCTACACAAACATAACTGAACACTGATATGCTATAATGAAGAATAGGCTGAAGCTTTCATTCATAGCTGAATGTTCAGTACTGTGCAAAAGTCATAAGCACCTGTGCAAAAAGAATGTGACCAAGCAAAAAGCAGCTGTGTTTAAAACCATTTATCTAGACTTTCTATCAGCAGATTCATAAGTTAGCATCAGTATAAATGCAAACAAATAAGAAAGCATTAAATAATACCAAGATTTGTTTTGTTTGTAAACAATACTTGATGTTTTATGTGCTGGTTAGAACACAGGTTCGGTTCCAGATTTGACCTCCAGTCTTTGAATGGATTTGCGAAACTCCATCAGCAGCTTCTGATTTAATCTCATGAAGTATCGCTTGAGCTGAACCATGTATTTGAGGTAATTGAGAACTACATTCTAATACTGGGCATCCATGAGCAGAAGTCTGGGAAATAGTAAGCAAACACATAGACTTTCATAAAATAACTATTTTCTGTTTTATTTGACTATATTCTAATATTAGCTTTTAAAAGACTTTTGCGCAGTACTGTACACTGTGTAGAATACTTTGCGTTCTAAGGGTTAAAGTTGCAAGTGTTTCAGTTTGGATTGCTGTTTGAATGAGGCACGGCCATTCAGAATAGAGCTCATTTACATCTGTCAGCCTTAAAGGCACAGTAAGACTGGTGCTCTTATGAAACGTTTCCTTTGTTGAAATCTTCTGGTCATGGAGGTGAGGTCTGACCAGGACGTCTGAAATCTGAAAAGCCCAACATTCACCTTAACCTTGCTCCTTTCTGCACAACTGTGCTCATACACCCTTTTTTGTCCAATGTTCTGCTCTTCAGACCTGTCCATACTTTTCTGCTTTTTTTTTTATTATTGTCCTGGATGTGCTTAAGGGTCATTTCTATCCGTTTGCTCATTTTCAGTTACATTTTTTACAACAGTTCAGTTTCCTTCTCTGTGCAGATCCACAGCGTTCTGTCTCATAAGAGCTGCCTGTTCTTTAGTTCTACTCTTGTTGATGGATGACAAAGGGGCTCAATATTTCCACTTCAGGGAAACAGGAAAAGGTCATAAACAACAATAGAGTTCTAGGAGACAAAGAGCATTAAAAAGAAATATCCTTTTCTCCCCTGAGACCCAAATATCTTTGGTTTTATTTAAAATATTCTTTATGTGTGCCAGTAATACGGCCCTGTATTTTTCTGAAAGATTACACTATTGAATCAAGCATCCCCTCTTATAGGAATGGTTTCTGTTGGTATGAAATTTTGTCCAACATTTAAATCATAATCAGCTGACCTCAGGTCTCTCCACTGGAAGCCCGTGGTAGGGGGTGCTTGGGAATCTATTAAACAGCAGACCTCTAACTTTGTTCAGTATTAATGCAATTAGTAAAATTAGTCACATCGCAAAAGGCTACTACTATTCATTCACAGTACTGTGAACATAAAACTGAGCACACATATTGCATTTTTTCTGGTTTGTGTGAAATAATTAAGAATAATGTAAACCCAATCTGAACACCAACAAGGTAAACTGTTTTACTGGTTTCTTAATTTTTTTCCTACGACAATCTAAACACAAAACCACAACAAGACGAGAGACACGGCAACAGAGAAGACAGACGCACATCACATGTGTGGAGATCCTTCACTCCAGACACACAAACAGCATGGTGACCTGCACAACTTGCAAGTCAGTGTTAAAGTACAGTACCGGTGTTCTGCACAGCCATCTGAAATGGTATCCGCTAGCTAACATGGCTAACGCTAGCAATGCAGGGAGTCATCCAGTCCAGAGGATGCTGAGTGGCGCCGCGGCTTAAAATGTTCCCACTTTCTGTTGTACACTTAAATTTACCAGAAAGGTATCAAGCCTGTGTTTTGTTTTGTTTAATTGTCATGTTGACTGTTAATGTTACAGAGAACTTTGATAAAAGTTGCTCATTGTTGTTCCTCAGCTGCGTCTGTGTGATGTCATCAAATGACTTGTTGACTCGACTTCGACTTTGTTGATGGATAAGTCGATCTGAAAAAATCTGAACCCTAATATATATATACATATATGTATTTAATTGAGTTGCTCCAAATGTTCCAGATTAAAAATATTTTTTTCATAACACAGTTTTTAATAATAATGGCATCATTCTGCTGGTCTGCAAATCTACTGGTTGCTAACAAGATTTTACTGTAGCTTGTTTGGTCACATTTTGGAGAAAAGTGTGACCAGCAGAATGGTACCCTTTTTATAAAAACGTGCTGTTATCATAACAGTAATGATAACTGCACATGCAAAACATCTCTCAACCAGTCAGACTGTCAGATCTAACTGCAACGAAATTGCAAAGCTGTATTTTAGTCTTAGTCTTATGCTGAGTTTTAGTCTTATGCACATACAGTCACATGCAAAAGTTTGCAAACTCAGGTCAAATTGCAACAATCAAACATTTTTCGACCAATTTCAGTGCACAGTTCTTTTATATTAGCAAATGTTTTAAAAAAACATATTAAATGCACCATAACTTCTGCACAGGCCACATTTTATTTTTTACAATTTTCCATCCCGTTAAATTCAGCAGATAATCAGGAATCGAGCATTAGAATATGCAGAAGTGTGTGCTCTGGAGAAGATGCACTTCATAATTGCACTTCAAGTTATTTGCCACCAGATGTACATTTGCACTAGACAGAAAACCTGAACTTTATTCCAGAAGAGAAAACATGAGAGCAAGATACTAAGGTTTGGCCAAGAAATAATATTACAGTTCCATGAATTTATTTGGGGAAATTCTGGTAATAAGTCACAAATAATGTCACACGGCTCAGGAATGGACCGGTTAGCCAGCAGGCACATTTACTTATGGGATAACCTGCATAAAATAAACTGAGCCAAGGAGGATTGAAGGTGTGAACACTGTTCTCTTGGTTTATTTATTAAGACATGCATGCACAAGGAAGACATTTCCACCTCTAGTCGCCTAAAGCGAGGCCATGTTGAAAAGACTGTGATGTTTGACTTTAATGTCACCAGCTCAGATCAAAGTATTTCCATGACTGGCAAGAAAACCCCCTAACTGCATTCACACACATACACACACACACTCACAAACACACATACACACACCCCTACCTGAGGAATGAGAGAAATCTGTGTACAGTAACCCCCCCCCCGTTTAATCACGGTTCAGCCGTCGCAGCTACAGATTTTTTCTGACAATCAAACTAATAAGTGTTTTTTGCTTTTGTGACGTCCGGGCCTCGTCCACCACACCCCCGCATCCTCGTGCTGGGCTGTTTATGTTGGATGGAGCAGTTATCTAGGAAATCAGACACACCTGAACGGAATGATCCTCCGCTGCCCAGCGCCGTGCCCAAACATAAACAACCAGCACGAGGACGCGGGGGCGTGGCGGGCAAGACCCGGACATCACAGCTTTTTTCAGCATGTAATTTTTCATGCTCTTTAGTGCTAAATTATTCAGAAAAATATAATATAATGTACTTAATTCAGCAACATTTCTATATAAAACAAAACTATAATTTTTTGGTACTGTCCAGAGAACACACAGAAAACATGTGTTGGGATGGTGAAATACCACTGTACTGTAGAACGTTTGAGAGTAGCCAATCTGAGAATGTTATTTATTTCTCCTTGCTGCTGATTGGCTGCTGCCCTTTGCCCTGAGGAGCATCTCGAATGTTCTAGTGTTTTTTGTTTTGTTCTTCTTAAAGCCCTGTATTTTTATTACTGTAAATTAAATTCAATTATTTTTATTTTAATTATTAAATTAAGTGTACCTACTTATACTGAAGGAAATGAATTACAGTACAGGCTATATAGGGGTAATTTCAGTATTTTACCTTCCAGCACTGCGAGAGACTGTACAGTACGGATACAGGTTTACCTTTACATTTTGTTTAAGGGTAAAGTATTAAGCAGAGTTTAAAATAAAATGAAGTGAGTTCTGGGGGCATATTCAGGGGCATATTTAGGACATACACTATAAAAACATTTTTAGGCATTTTAAGCAAAATATCACAAATGTGCGATATACGGGTGCTCTTGGAACGTAACCCCTGCAATTGTTGGGGGTTTAATGTATATCTGTGTATGGCTGTCATCAACTAAGGTCCCTTTACTCAAAAAGGCTACACTTTTCCATGTATTCTAATATAGTATAGAACAATCAGCCACAACATCAAAACTGCCTGGTAATGTGTAAGTCTCCATTGAAGCATTGTCTCCACAAGTCCGCTGAAGGTGTGCTGTCGTATCTGCACCAAGACATTAACATCAGATCCTCAACCCCTATAAGTTCCAAGTTGCAGCCTCTAAGGATCAATGAAACAATGTTTAGGCAAGTGGTAACTGTCAAAGAAGCATCACATGAATGGCAGGACCCGAGTTTTCTGAGCAGAACATTCGTCACACAGCGGTGTGTTAAGAGCAAACTCTCGGCTGCCAATGTGATGTAAAAGAAAACATGATTCATCAGACCAAGCCACCTTTTTCCATTGCTCCATGGTCCAGTTCCTATTGCTCACATGTCTATGGTAAGTGTTTCTGGATGGAGTACAGGGGTCAGCATGGGTTCTCTGACTGCTCTGTGCCTATGCAGCACCATTTAAAGCAAGCTGTGATGCATTGTATGCTCTGACTCCTTTCAATCACAGCCAACATGAACTTTTACAGCAACTTTTTCCTTACACCTAATATAGTCAATGAGTGAAAAACATGTTTGGTGTCTAAAAACAGTATCTTTAGTTTCCCACTGGCTAATGTAGGTAACCAGTAACTCATTAAAAAATGGACAGAAGCAAATTGCATTGCTGAAAAACGGTAGTGTTTTTTCTTGGTTTTTCTTCTTACCACAGTGTCAGAGAATGATTTGAGATTACCTAAGATACATGTTCGGGGAGAATTTTGGCCAATCACAATCATTCATTTAGAAAGATTGACAGCGAAAGTATGCTCACTTTAAAAAACTGGGTGTCCTCAAACTTTAGAGGGGCAGTTAATTTATCTCTGGCATTCCCTATATGAGATGCTGAAGCTGTCCTGCTCCTTCATCCCTGTTCTCCATGTCCTTCAGCAGCAGCCAGTCGGAGGTCTGCCGGGTCCCGGGGGTCTGAGCTGATAGATCAGTCTTTAAAGAGCTTAGCCAATTCCCTCAGGCGGCACCAGCGCCTTTTTGATCCTGTGTCATCGCCCCAGCTAGGTCACACCAACCCCAGGGGAGATAAGGGACAGAGGAGAGAGGGTGAAAAAAGGCCTCCAGGGTGGATGGCTACATTGATCAGTGCTGTCAATCAGGCCTGGTTCTTCCGATTCCTGGCTGGTTCCTCTGACAGTTTGATCCATACTTGGAAAGGGGGGGGTCCCAAGAAGGTGGGCTGGGTGTTGCTCACTACTCAGCATGTGAGGACCCCTCCACAAGGGTCCAAGGCTTATATGAAGGGGTCAAGACATCTATGACCTCTATTCAACTGTATTCGCCACCCCCCGTCCCCAAACCCCTGTCTATTATTTCCAATGACCATGACACAAATCCATCAAGCCTGATGTTTTTATCACCCTCTCTAGCTCTCTCTGAGATGGAGTGTGTGAAACTGGCTGTTTGAGTGATCAGTGTTACTGTAATACTGTCAATGTAGAGCAGTTATTGCGTTAGTTCAGTGGTCCTCAACCTTGATGCTGCTCTTCACATTTTAGTGTTTTTCCTACTCTACCACACCCACTTCAACTCAGGAAGGGACTGTTAATTAACTGATGAGTTGGATGAGGGGTGTTTGAGTAAAGAAAATATCAAAATATGTGACCCAGGACTGGGAACCACTGCGCTAATTATAGCTGGTTGATTTCCTAGTAGATTAGACGCATATGTACTATTGTGATACAGTTACAGTATCACAGTATTGAGAAACAATTATTATAATTATCAAATGTGAGTATCTTGTTCAGTTCCTCATGGTAAGACTACCTCTTTTCTGGAAACATTTAATAACCTTTCATACTAAGTAATTAGAAGTTGTCTGTGAAAATATGGACTTCGACATTTGTTATCAGTACTATATTTGAGCTTATGTTTTGAGATATGTCGCTATAAGTAAACATTTGGAACATTTCATTTTAATTTAAATTTGACAAAAAGTCTTATTTTTGTTCACTGTCAGTTGTTGACAGTGAAGCAAATAGAAGAGCAAACTCAAATTTTAAATACTTCATTCTGAAATGATGCACTAATTCTGTGAGGAAGCTTTTAAAATCATTAAACACTTTAGACGTCTGGTTCCTATCACTGTGAACAATTCTTACTCAATAGGTTTCTCTAGGACATGGAGCATGGAATTCCCCTTTAAATGTAGTAGGTTCAACTCAAAACTACCGGTGTTGTTTGCTAAGATGTGTTTGGGTGTATTGACATATATATCAATACAAAAGTAAAAAGTATATATCAGTACTACATTTAAAATCCTACACAAAAAGATTGATTTTACTATGTATTAATAATAACTGTCACCCTGTAGGTCATATCATCCTTCATTAACTCCTGTATCTTCTTCCAAAGGTCAGACATCTTTACATTTGAAAACTAGAGCTCGAAAAGTCCAGCTACTAGAGGACGAGTGAGACTTTTAAAGTCGTGTTCTGTATGTATGTGCAGGAGGGTGTGGAGAGCTTTAAGCTGAGACAGACTGAGGCCAGTGGTCCTGGAGAGCGGGCGAGGTTTAGCAACACAGCTAATGACTGCAAGGCCTTGAGCTTGAACAGTGGGGATGCGGGAGTCAGTGGCAGTGTGTCAGTCAGGGATCACAGGCAAATTGGCACAGACATCACTAACAGTGGCCAGAAATCACACACCTTCGCTCGCCCCCTCTCTCCTCTCTCTCTCCCTCTCTCTCTTTCTCTTGCTCTCCCACTTTCTCTCTCCCTCTCTTTCTCTCTCTGCCCCAACTTTGTCCATTTCTGAGGTTTTCCTCTCTGCTCTTCGACCACTACACATTCACCCAAAAGAGGGGTACATGTCTCAGCAATTCGGAGCAAATCTGTCGTGTGTGTGTGATTCTTGCTGAGTACTGGCCTGTGCCCTCCGCTTAGTCAGACAGTGTCGCTTCCTCTACCCAGCTCAGCACTAATGCCTCTCTCTAACTCTCTCTCTCTCTTTCTCTCAGTCTCTCTCTCTCTTTCCCCCTCTCTCGCTCTTTCTCGTCCTCCTGGCCTCAAGCTTTCGGATTAGCTCCAGTATCCTCTTCCCAAATTGCCTGCCTAAATCATTGCAGTTGCCTTAATGTGTCCACATATATAAACATATATTGCAGAGCTAAATAAGTCTGAATTGTGTCCATATTTTTGTCCATTTTTATAGATTTTAAACCATATAAGTATAGCTATTTAACCAGTCAGTGTGGTCTGGAATAAGTCTGTGATGTTTTAGGACTGTGGTTTTGCAAATGTGTGGCTATGAGCTTGTATTACTTTTTAGCTACATTAGCATTTAAAGTCAAGGTAAAACACGCTCAGGCCACAGGCTTCCAATCACGGTTAAATGTGTCTGAGCCGTTTGAGATTTAATGTGCTTGAGCCACGGGATTCTAAACAAAGTTGATCATGCTTAGGCTAAAGGACTGAGGTTGAGTGTGTTCTGATCAACGTAGGATGTGCCCAAGCCAAGGATTCTGAGCACTGTTTAATGAGCTCAGTCCGCGGGATTCCAGTCAAGATTAAATGTGCTAGAGCAACGGGATTCTGATTGCAGAATCATGCTGTAGGAGAAAGATGAAAAGAGGAATGAAGGAAAAAATAGTCCTCCACGTATGTCCAATGAAGCAAACAGTGAGCAACTGTTCGACGTGCTAAAAGAGACTGTTGCTGGATGGGAACACCCCAATTCCTGACAAAACTAATAATGCAAGAAATGTAAATGTAGTGCGAAGTCATGGATTTATACCTCACACTGGGCACAATTTTTTAAAAAGCCAAAATGTATTTTAAAATAATAAAAATGACAATAATAACAATCATTTTGCACCTTTTTAAAATCTAAAGTCTAACTGTGTCAGCTGAACTGTGAACCAAACAGAACCATGGCTCAGAAGTCAAGGAACGAACCGAACCATTACAAGGCTCGAGCATTAAGTAAGCAAGGAAAGTAAAGTGACCATTCTGTCATATGTGAACACACCACAGCACACAGTGTGAACGGCACGAAATTCTTCCTCTGCATTTAACCCATTCACCAAGTCAAGCAGCGGGCAGCCAGGAACACAGCATGTGTGGGGAAGGTGTCTTGCTCAAGGGTACTTCAGACGTGCTACTAGCAGTCCTGGGATTCGAACCCACAACCTTCTGATTGCAGGGATAACTCCCTAACCACTAGGCCTCTAGCCACCCCAGTTCCACCACTGATTGAGGCATAATCCAGTAAAAAGACAAATAATTAATATTAGCAAATTAATATATGGCCACATCTGCTATTGTCCAACTATTCCACTTCAGAAACCATTCTACAAGCCCCCAGAATCCTCCTTGCTGTGTCAGTATTCCACAACACTGTTTCAGTCAGAGTGAAAAGTGCCAGCATACCCAATTAGACATGAGCAGATCTTATTTCACCATGAAAAAAACGCAACATTCCCAGCGAGTTACAACCCTTGGAGATCAAACAAAAGCCAGTGAATCATTAAGCAAAGTTTTGGGCGAATGGCGGTGGCCTGGAGAGGGGCTTCTTTTCAAAAGCTTCCTCTCTTTCTCACTCATTGTTCCGACAACAATACTCGCCTGGCTCCTGTATAATTGCCTTGTAATGAGTGGCATTATATATGCAGTACTCTAGCGGAACCTGTAAACCTTAATTAAGTCAGTCACATTCAAATCTGCCCAACCTTGGCCCTCCAAGCAAAGCTGTGTGTCAAGAGTGCACAGACCACCTCATGTAGAACTAATCACTCGCTCCCGCTCTCTCTCTCTCTCACACACACACACACACACACACACACACATACACACAGGGAATGCCATTTAGAGAAAGCACACAGGGTTACCATGCTTATGCATTCAAAGTGCACACCTGGGCCCTCTTTCTATTCTTATAGCAGACTATGGCTGTAGCCACTGAGCGCTGAGGGAAAAAACTACGCATAAAGGTAAACACTGTATGACAGCAGTCATCTGTATTGTTCCCTCACTCCAAGATTTATGGAAGCATGTGCTGGGAAAAAAGGGCTAAAACAATAACTATTGTAAAAACAACCACCAAATTAGGATGATGTTGCACTGAGAAACGTAACAGCATAGTGAGAATGACTCTCAGTGTAGGCAGGCATCCTCTTACATTCTGCAAATGAAAAAACAATCGCTTCTTAAATATGCTTATACGATAAACATGCCACTTGTCTGTCAATTTCAGAGCTCAATTCCTTTTCAAAATGTATATTTATCACTGATATTAGTATTTGAATGTAAAGTTATAACCATAACTTTCACACAGGCCATAGTTTTGTTTGATTTGTTTTCTGGTTTTGTTTTATGTCAACTAATCCACTGTAAGAGTGCTACCTTCCACTTTGTAAATCAAAACATGTCATTTGACCATGAGTTCACAAATGTTTGCATGCAACTTCCTTAAAAAGGAAGGACACTGACAGCATAATCACACAATAATACGTGGTAACTATGATCTACTGTAGAATGCACCGCTTGAAGATCGGGCAGAAAACAAATGAAAAGGTCCATATTACTGAAAAGACAAAGTAAGATAAAGTAATTTGATGTTGTGTGTAAATACTGTTAACATTTGAAAATGTACCATTTATCCCCCATATCCAAACCAAGCACCAAAATAGTCTCTATTGAATTTCTCACATATGTGAACACGTTTACATTTAACCTCCCTTCAGCTGACGCCAGTTTAGCCCCAGTCATTCCCAATGATGCAGCCTGTAGTCTTCTGAATGAGGCACAACACAGGGCAACCAATCAGGAGAGCTCATTTACATGTATCTGTTTTTAAAGAAATGTTCATGTACAAAATGCATAATTACTGATTTGGAAACATAAAACACAATTTTATAATTAGGAATGCACTGTTACCAAAATCCTAAACCACCCTAGGTCCCATATTTCACGCCATAACACCAACATTTATAATATGTAGAAAGAGGAGCTACAGTTAAGTGGATTAGCATTATTATATTATATCTAAAGAAACTGAATAAGTGAAAGTAATATTGAAAAATGCAGATTTTTTTTTCCCACAACAGTCCAGGGTTGCCTAAACACTCTGTTCTTCCAGAGTACAACAAATACATCATCAAATATGAGTATAACACCATAGTCAAATCTTAACCTTTGTCCAGTGTCGGTAGGATTTTGACATGGTTTTGCATCACTGGTCACGAATGAAGAAAAAAATTAGATCATGCCCTTTTAAAACCCAGATTACACTGAAATTGACGTGGATGTTCTGTTGTGTTCAGTAAACTACAGTGTGGGGCGGCTGCGGTGCTGGTTTTGGGCCTAAACGTTCTACTGTGTGTTCTGAGTTAAACCCTCAGCTGTTCTTCCCCACATGCTGGTATATGGCCTGTATCAAACTCCAATCAATACTGCACTGTGGGAGCAGGAGAGATACTTATCTCCCTGTCCTTATCATTTTCTATTAAAATCCCCAATCCCCCCTTTGATAGCAGCTCCCCCCCGCCTGGGAGCTGCAAGCACGAAGGGAGCAGCGGAACAGATAGATGGAAGAAGTGAAAGGGGAGAGAGAATGGACATAAAATGAAAATAAAATGAACATTTTGTGGGGAGATCGGAGGTCTATAAAAGCTTTTTTTTAAAAATCATTTTACCTCCAGCAAAGTGCGCCAAAACAGTAGGTGCTGCGCCATTATATTAAAATGTTCTCATCGTAATAATTGTATTAGAATTATGAACAGCTCCTAAAATATATCCACAGGGATTATTACAGACGAGTCCCTCACAGCCCTCCAGAACCCCTACATAGAGCAGTTATCAGCGGCGGTAACGACGGCGCGGCACATATTAATTATTTCTCACTTGTAGCTCCCTGAAACAATCAGACAAATTCTGTTGATTCAGAAGTTTCAGTCGGTATTACAGTTTCATAAGTGGAAGAGGAGCTGTTTTATTATGATTTGAAAGTCAGTTCTTATTAGGAGAGTAAAACGGTCCTGTACAGTAAGTAGTGCAGACTCTATATAACAGAATAGAATTGAATAGAACTCAAGCAATAGACTAACCATTTCCTTAAACGTGATCAACTGCAACTCAGTATAGAATTAAATATGCAATTACATAATTAGATGTTGAATAGTATTGCAAAACAAAAGTAATAACACCGCTTCTAAAAATGAAAGAAAAAAAATCAATATTAAATCATCAATAATCAAAAATGCTTCAATAAAATATAAAAAATCAAAAGTACTAAATGCACTATAATAAAATATAAACCCCAAAAAATGACTGAATAACATACAAATGTATACTGTAATTAAACTCTAATTAAAGTATCTAAAATATTGAAATGAAGCTTCAAATGTTAAAAATGTTGAAATCATTTTAATTAAACTTCGGGAAAAAAATGAAAACACTGGAATAAAATAAAAGAGCGGTGTTTCTCAAGCGTAGTGTTGGAGGAACGCTGTCCTGCATGTTTCATTGTTTTAACTGCTCCCAGTAACCGTGGCCCAACTAATCAGCTCATTAACAGCCCCTCACTGAGCTGACGTGTGTGTGTTAAAGCAGAGAGAGCGGTAAAATATGCAGGTCAGTGTGTTTTCTAGACCAGGGCTGGGAAACTCTGGGTTGGAGGATTGTCACAAACTTGGCAAATGAACACTAGCCTGGCTAACGGGCATCGATTTGTGTGTGCAAGAGAAGAGGCTGTTTAATTAAAGACTTCTCATTCGAGTTTGGTGTGTCTGTGTGTGTGTGTGTGTGTGTGTGTGTGTGGTGTGTGTGTGTGTGTGTGTATCTGTTTGTGTGTGTGCACACTGACTCACACTGCCCAACAGATATACACCTCCAAGACAAGAAGGTTTATGCCATGGGGGGACTCGGGGGGCTAACAGCTACAGTACTGTGCAAAAGTCTTGGGCACCTATGCAAATTGTTTAAAGCCATTTTTCTCGTTGTGTGAAGTGTCTTTCTGTTGGCATTACAGAAAGTTAACATTAGAATAAATGCAAACAAACAAGAAAGCCGTGAAAAGTATCAAGATTTGTTCTGTGTGTAAAAAAGTACTTGACGTTTTGTGAGCTGGTGAGAACACAGGTTCGGTTCCAGATTCCTCCTCAGTTCCTCCAGCCATTGCTTGGATTTGTAAAACTCCATCAGCAGCTCCTGATTTAATTTAATGAAGGACTGACTGAGTCAAACCAGGTTTCTCATGGGAAGTACAAGTTTTACTATATAATTTACTGTCCATAAAATCACTATTTACTTATTTGTTATTTGTATTTTTTTTTTATGTAGTATACTTGTGATGTCAAAGTGAAAAAATAACTGCTCATCTAAACAGTTTTTAAATATTATTTTCCTAAGACTTTTTTTGCACAGAACAGTATAAAGCTGAAAACAATCATCCCTAAAATGGCATAAAGAAAATTACTTCTGGCTTGAATAAAAAACCTGATGCGTGGACCAGGCAAAACACATTCTACTATATGGTCCCTTGAGCCTGTGTGGGTCAAAAAGCATGTGTTCATGCATAAATGTCCTGAGATCCAGGGCCTGTGTGTGTGTGTGTGTGTGTGTGTGTGTGTGTGTGTGTGTATGAGAGTGTGTGTGTGTGTGTGTGTGTGTGTGTGTGTGTGTGTGTGTGTGTGTGTGTGTGTGTGTGTGTGTGTGT
>JBBPCX010000040.1:35019383-35038626 GCA_037974365.1 Hydrocynus forskahlii | reverse complement strand
TGTTTGGGTGCGGTGTTTAGCAACCCAGGACAAGGAGGAGGGGGCGTGGCGGATGAGGCCCGGACGTCACAAAAGTAAGTTTCCACGTTAGTGCGGGGGTTTCGGCGAGCAATTATTAGTTCGGTTCTCAGAAAAAATCCGCATTCGACTGCTGATAAGCGTTAAAGTCAGGGTTCACTGTACAGGTTTACAGTTGCAAACTATTGCACATCTGTTAATGCACAATTTTATCAGACCTTCTTTAACCCCTTTATCATTGAACAGTTTCTGGTCACAGGGCCACTGGTGAGTACAGCAGAATCTCTAGACACATCATTGTCCCTGCTAGGCTGAACGTGGTCCACACTTGAAAAATGTCAGAGTGGCTGTCTGGTCAGAAACAGCTCACTGATGATGGGCGAGAGGAAAGCAACACACATTGTGCTTCAAAAATGGATTACGGCCTCTGACTGAACACCAGCAAGGGGGAGAGGTCTCTAACAAAGAATCCAGTGAGTGTATATTTATCTGTACACCTGGACTCCTGTTCATTCTACTTATTAACCTCCAATGCACCCAAAGAAATGGATTCAGATAAATAAAGAGAGAATGAGAGAGAAATAGAGAGGGATAGAGGGTAAGAGATAGGAAGAGAGAGAGTGACCGTGACATAAAGAGAGTGAGAGAGAGAATGGCAGGACAGAAAGAGGAAGAAGAATGAGTGAGTGAGAACAAGAGAATAGAGCGAGATAAACAGAGAGTTAGAGAGGAACAGAAAGACAGACTGTGATTGTGTGTGCAAGGGAGAGCAAGAGTGTGAGGGAGAGTACAAAGGCCGAAAGAAAAATACAGTGGAGTGTGTTTGACAGACAAACAGAAAGAGATAGAGAAAAAGAGAGACAGACAGAGAAATAAGGAGAATAAAAATTAATGAGGGACAGTCACAAAGAGTCATAGTCCATTTGAGACAGAAATAGAGATTGAGTAAACGAAAAAAGAGAGGGAGAGAGAAAGAGATTGTGTGTATGAGAGAGAGAGAAAGAGAGACAGTGAGAGAGAGTACAAAAACATAAAGGGAAAGACAATAGAGAGGTGAAATGGACTGTGTAAGAGAGGGAAAGAAAGAAATGGACAGAGGGACAAAGAAAGAATGAGGGACAAAGAGGGACACAAAATGTGTGTGTGAGAGACAAACAGAGATTGAATAGAAGAAAACTAGAGAGATAAAGAGAGTGAGACTACAGAGAGAGAGAGAGCGACCATGAGAGAGAGTACACAGACAGACAGAGAAAGACTATGGAGTGTCTGTGAGAGAGAAATAGAACGAGTAACCATAGAGAGACAGAGAAATAGAAGATAAGTGTGCGAGAGAGAAAGAAAGACAGAAAAAGAAATGAGAAATAAGGAGAAAATAGAATGAGGGACAAAGTGGCACAGGATGTGTGTTAGAGAGAAACAGAAAAACAGAGAAAAAGTGGGAGAGAGAGTCAGGTCATACACTCTTTCATTCACCTTTAGCGTTCTCTTATCTTAAAGTGGGAAGATGATGAAGTGTTGGGGGAGTTGTGATTGCAGAATAAATCCACTGAGAGTCGGGCCATGGAAGCCATACTCTGTAAAATCACAGGCTTTCCCCCCGGGCATTTACCAGAGCCCTTCCAGCTTTATTAGAAACCCCCTTTTACTGCAGCACACGGTAGGGCTGAGGAAATGAGTCAGTCGTGGAGAGGGTGTGATAGGAGAAGAATGGATCTTCTCAACACATTTCTGTTCCTGTTGCTCCAAACTGTGGGGCGATCGAATTAAGTATTTATTTGACAGCATGGGGTGTCTGCGGCATCATTATTGTGACAAACGGGGGGTCTGAGGCTGACACAGTGCTCCGCACAGTGACTGTCACTAATGTCATAACGTCTGTGACATTACAAATGTCAAAAAACAGTGAAACATGGCCATCACCTTGCAGTGACAAAAATCTGGCTTCAGAATTCTACTGTCCATTCTTTTATCCAGTTTCATAGATTCAAGTGTGTCACACACTGTCACACCTTGTCAGACACCACTGAAGCGTTTTAGCCTATGGTACGCTAAAATACTTTGTCGACCCACATACACCACAACACGGACTTAAATAACATTGCATTTAACTACATAGACTTTAATTTGGAGTTGGTCCCCACTTTGCTGCTATAACAGCTTCCACTCTTCTTGGAAGACTTTCCACACGATTTTGGAGTTTCTGTGGGAATTTGTGCCCATTCATTCTGTAGAACATTTATGAGGTCAGGCACTGATGTTGGACGAGAAGGTCTGGATCACAATCTCCGTTCCAGTTCATCCCAAAGGTGCTGGATGGGGTTGAGGTCAGCGATCTGTGCGGGCCAGTCAAGTTCTTCCACACTGAACACATCCAGCCACGTCTTTATGGACCTCGCTTTGTGCACTGGGGTACAGTCATGCTGGAATAAAAAAAGGTTCTTCCCCAAACTGTTGTCCAAAATGACTTGGTATGCTGGAGCATTATGATTACCCTTCACTGGAAGTAAGGGGCCACCTGAATTCAAGGTTGCAGTTCCACTGTCAGTATTTTCCAGCCAAATGAATGATTTCCATCACAAAACTGCCAGTATGAGAGAAGACTGAGCAACAACTGAATATGAGTTTGGCATCTGTTAAAGGTTTGGTTTTATGTATTACAGACCAGCTGTCTCTGGTTTCTCCTTTTTGTGAGAGTAAACAAATCTGAAAAGGGGTTTTTATGCTGAGAAATGGGTTCCTCTGAGAAATGTGTAAAATGTGCTCTTTTGCTGCAGCAGGGGGAGCTTTGATACTGTTTTGCTTTTCTGCTTCGTCATTGTAGATTGAAAGTAGAGAAAATGTGTGAGGAAATCTCTTCAGGTAGCCAGCTGCCACCCCAACAAACATCCCACCCAGCCAAATCAAATTTCGATGCAATCATCTCTGAATGTATTTCATGGATCTAAATTTTTGTTGATGGATAATGATGTACCATGCTTATATATCAAAGTGCCCTACAGTGTTTTTTGCATTTTATGTAGTATTCATTATTTGTACTTGTTTTCAATTCACATCAGTGCTTTAGTAGTCCACATCTGCTCTTCATACCTGTAAAGCTATATTTAATTCAGCATCTGCTTTTAACCAAGTTACTGCTAATTAACTCGTGCTTTTATATCAAAGTGCCAATGTCTTAGTTTTCTTGCATTTACTTGAACTTCTATCAAATCACATCAAGTCAGTTGTCATTCAGTTGGACATTATTGTTTTCCACCTTCTCCGCTTTCTCCACCTATTTTTTAGGATTAAACATGTCTTTTTCTACCATGCATTCAAGACTGATAAGTGTAAAAGAGGCCTGTTCTGACAGGCTACCCTGAATTGTGCCTCATTTTAAAAAGCAGTCTGTGTTGAAACACCTTCTATTGTGTCATTGTCAATAGGTGGGGCTGAATTGCTGATGGCTAAATCGGTAGACAAACATAAATGTGTTGGTATTTATGACATCTGATTCAGCTTTTTATGATATAGACCCTGTAAGGTGCACAAAAGTGTTTATTTTAACATAAGTAAACATAAGTCAAATAAGGAGCAATAAAGCCTCTTAAGCATTTTATATTTTCAGAATTATACAAAGTTCATTATAGTTTCATTACCTTTCTAGCATTAGCATTCCATGCTGACTAAAGTGATGATAATCACTGATAAAAAAAAAAAGACAGAATTACACAGTGGAAAAGCAATATCTGAAAAAAAACAATAAGTGCAATTATCTTATATCTAGTTGATACAGCTAATATTTCTCATAATGAGACTGTTGTAAGATTATTTCTAGACTTTTGCAAAAAGATTTTGCAATCAAATGAGATAAAGCAAATAGATGAGATCATTTCATTTAATGAAATAACTCAAAAAAAAAAGTAGCAATAAAAAACCATCTCACTGAAGAATATTAAAAACACTGAAATACATCAACCAGACCTACATTTTTTTGCCATGTACTTTGCACTTAATTTGTTCTATCATGTTTGCTTATAATTTTCACATTTGATGTGGTTGCACTTGTGCAAAATCAACTGAATATTGTGATTTGCTTTGTGTATATTATTGTTATTCTTTAAAAAAGAAAAAAAATATGACAGGTGATGAAAAAGATGACAGCTGATGCCAAATATCCCCAAGGTTTCTTTTTTTATCTCTATGACATGTCCCATTGGGTGTTCGTGTGCTAATAACAAAACTGAATGCTGTTCCATTTGATTTCCCCTGACTGGGTGTTGGTTTATGTGTCATCCCACACATGCTAAACCACATTACCCTTTATCTTTATTGCTGTTACAGAAAGCAGCATATCATGCAGTGTCAGAAACCACACAAGCAAGTATAGCTGGGATTACATAACGACATACAGCAGTTTGAAGGGGGTGTTTTAGGATTTTTGCATGTTAAACCCATGTACCACTATGATGGATCATCTCCTACACTGCAAGATTTTGGGGGGCTCAAAGGGAAATTGCGACATGCAGCTGATCAAAACAACACGCAGAATGACATCATATCAAACAAGGTCCACGAGCCTAATCTTTAACAGTAATCCATTCTGTACTTATCTGATGGTCACTGTGGCTTTTCAGCCAGGAGCGCTCATTAATCTATTTTGCTTTCAGGCATGGCAAACTGGCACTCCAGCCATGAGATGAATACTGTAGAGTGATCACAGTGTTCTTTTGGAGATAAGACTTATCTTAGCTGAATGTTCTCCTCATAGGTTTTCCTTAGGGCTGCAAAATCTAAGCCTTTGGACCTGTTTTGTTTTGTTTGTTTTATTTGGCAGAGTGAAGGTTCTGTCACTTGGTAAACCTATTTCAGAATGATTTTGTTTGCATTGTGTTATGACATCCCAGAGTATCTCCAAAACTCCAGCATTTTATATCTTATATACACTTTCAGAAAATGGTGCCTGAGCAACAAACCACTTATTCTTGCTATTTCTACCCTATTTCTACCCTTTAATTCCACCCAGAGATGGGTTTCATTTCTCAAATCTACAGCAGCGCTCATAAAAACAAAGGTAGTTATTGGCTCTGACTTACGGGTCATTCTACTATGGCTGTGTCAAATGGCGTTGAAATGCAATCTAAGCATAAAATGCAGTTGGTTGTGTTGAACAACAACATTAAGTATCATCACTGACCGTCATGTCATTGACAAACGGACTTAAATTGGAGCATTTCTGAAATACAATTTCCTGCCACTTCAGTTTCAATCACACGGTGTGTAGAAAATTACCCAGACTGTCATGTAATTTTCTTTCCATTTAATTTAGTAGCAAAATATAATTCATTGTATATATTTAAAATAATTCAATATAGGACTGACAGTCAATTGAGGATATTTTTATATTCTTTATCTTTTAGAAAAAAGCATCAAGTATCATTAAAAATCTCCAAATGTAACAACTGAAAAAGAAGAATCATCTTAGCTTCCTCATAACTTTTACAACTTTATCTAAAAAAAAAAAAAACAAGCATCAAAACTGTTCTTTCCAAATACTACTCAAGCATCTAGTCGCTGCTTCAGAAAATCTCTAAGTGTGGCAGTTGAAAAAGAAGAATCATCATAGCTTCATTGGGTAGTGTGAGAACAGAGCAACATTTAATAGATGTCACCTTCCTTATTTCATTTGTTCTTATTTTGAGCTCATTTTTGCAGCTTTGCCACCACAACTGTAGGATGATCTTGAACACCTTTTAACTGGTATAGAACCTTTCCCTTATGAAGTTCCTTAAACTTCATAAAACGTTTCACTAATTTACAGAAACAGTTCTTTAAGAACTACCTACTGAACTGTTCTTTGGGGAAACAAAAGTGGCTCCTCAATGGCAGCTCAAAACTTCTTTATAGGTTTATTTCTTTAGAGTGTATAAGGAGACAGAGAGCTATTCCACATGAAAGTAGGCCTTCTATCCTTCAGCCTGTTTAAGCTCATCACAGAAAAACGTTTTCACACTTAGCTTAAAGAACTAAGCAGTCAAAGTTGTCTTCAATTCCTTCTGTTCCCAAGTGGTCTCAGAAAAACAACACAGCCACAGTAAGCCACCTTTTTGTGATTTTCCAGCTTCAGCACACCCAATTCACTCCATGCACTCATTAGCAAACCTGTTCCAAGGTTCAGAAATGGTTCTTGCCTCATTCCCGGGGAAACCTTGGTACAGACGTTCTTTACACTTCAAAAGGTTCTTCACATTCGCCTGCCTTTTAGAACCATCCTAAAAGTAGCTCCTAAAAGTCAGTCTAAAAGTGTTGGGTCTCCAAAAATCTCCATTTATTTTTGAGAGTGTATAAGCTGAATTAGGATGTAGGAGCAGGAAAATACTAAACAACATTAATCAACAAAGTTTTTACAGTTCAAAAAGACAACACCATGAGCTCCACCTTATAAAGTTGTCCTTAAAATGAAACAGAACCCACAAATGTTGAAAGGAACAAGAGTAGAATTCAAGTACAGTACCTTATCAGAAGGCAGTGCCATTTTGGCAGCACTATACTGGGGATCGTGAATTATTCCAGTGTTTTTGGGGTTTTGCTCTCACTGTGTTTCCCTCTAGGTTTGACCAGCTGAATTCTGTTCAAAGTCTGGAACACCAGATTATCACCATGTGATTGACATGCTATTCCTGTGCTATTGGTCAGAGAGCTGTGAATGACAGGTTACCTCATGCTTTTCAGGCCCATGGGAGTTATCTGCCATTGGCTGATGATTGCCTTATCTATCCCAGCAGCAAGCGAGACAGATGCAATAAAGGCTAAGATCATTCTTTTCCTGGAAGTTGGCATTTATTGTAAATTCAGAACTCAGTTTAGAAAGTGTGTATTAGTGATGTTATATTAAAACAAGAAGACAGGCCAAGTTTAGTCAGATTTTGGGGAAGGGCATATACTAGCTAGTTGATGTAGAAGAAAGTCAGTCTTGGATGTGATCCATACAAAAGTAGCTATCAGTGATTAAGACATTCAGGGTAGAACAGTGATTACTCACAGCAGTTAGTCATTTATTGCATTCCGTACTGAAACACATAATACAGAAATGTTGTTGACATCACCATGGTTAAATTTTATTGCTAATCAAAATAGCGCTGTCTGCCAATCAGAATATGACCTAAAACTTGAAATCACATAACATTTAACGTATATATATAATAGTGTTGTAGTCAAGACCGCCTAAAGGGTATCAAGACCAAGACCAAGACCAAGACACACTAAGGCGAGACCAAGACCAAGACCAAGACCGAAAACAGACTAGGGCTAGAATCAACATCACATTACTCGGTTCAGCTGTAGAGAAAAAAGGCATTGCTGTAAAGTGTCATTACTCGTTAAATCAAATTCATGCTATCTTTTCAACAAAATCGGGATACAGCAGAATGTTTTGCAAATATACTCTTTGTGTTCTGTAAAGCCAAAGTTAATTACTGCAGACTTCGTGGACATTTTCTGACATTTCTTTGCCAGCTTCGCTATGATGTGATGTGTATGATGTGTTTGGACTGTGAAGCGCTGGCAGAAAATGTATACAGTGTAACATATTTTTAAAATAGATGCATCTGACTTGGTTGCATTTGAATTGAGGCGCGTAATAAATAATGATACTTTTCTGTGATGATAGGCATGCAGGGTTTTCTCTTTTTTTCCACATCCTATTGAGACCGCTATGTCCAAGACCAAGACAAGACCGAGACCAAATAGAGTCGAGACCAAGACAAGACCAAGACAACAAAAAATTGGTCTCAATATATATATATATATGATACATGTGATACATGTATTTTATGCATGTATACAATTTGTCTATATACACATCACATGTATCACATTACATTTAAAACTCTTTGTGTGTGTGTGTGTGTGTGTATACTAACATAACATGAGTGTATAGTTAGTACGTGACATTTACTGCATGTCATTTACATTTGTCTTAGGTGTGGTAAAAACATGTCTACAAAGAGTACTGCATTACTTTATCTTTCAATTCTTCACAGCGTTATCATGGACTGTCAGGCTGTTTGACAGTAGATATCTGTCTGAGTTAACATTCTCAGCTAAAATATTACACTCAGCTAAAATAGACAATATTACATGATATAGAAGTTTACTTCTCATAATTTAATTCTTATCAATTGCCACATTAATAAATGTGTTGGGTATTTTTCTTTGGATGTCAATAAGAAGTCATCAAATAGCACAATAATACACTGCCATTATTTGTTTATTGTCAAGGTCACCACATCTTTCTTTTTTCTCTATTTTTGCACCTTTCTTACTTGTTGGTAGTGACTTTTAAACAGCAGTGTATAGCAAATTTGAATAATATCTAAGTATGTTTGGCATGTAATTATGCATTCAATTATGGGTCTAATCATGCATAATTATGCATTTCATTACGTTGATCCTTTTCTTTAAAGGTATCTTAAAGGTGCACAGGCAGCTTTTCCCAGTGGTTTCGAGCTGAAACATTACAATCAGCACCTTTGCTCAGTCTGAAGCTAGAGTTCACAGAGAGAGAGGTTGGCTTTGAAGCTCAAAAATCAATGATTTTTCTCTCCTAACCTGAAAAATAAAGGATTCTCTTTATTAAGATCAAGTCCTCGCTTTCTAAGCTGTACATTTTAGAAAGCCTAACAGTCTTCGTACGAGTGGAGCAGTGGATCAGACAGGGTGAAGACATGAATACGATTGCTTTAGGGCTTAGATCAGTTTTATCTTTACGGCATTTAATCAGTGCAGTCTCCTGGGGGCAGTTTGGGCAGTATTGCATAAACAGAGCACGAGCATAACAGAGCAGTGTTAACAGTTTTATTAAAGATTTATCACTGCTGTAAAAACAAACATTCAGGGATTGTACACTGTGCGTTGCATGTGTTTGTATTTCCCATTTATGTATGCTGAAAAACTTAAGTGTACTTACCACTTCAGTTTAGTTGGTTTAAGGTTCCTGCTTCAAATCTGGTCCATGTTTTCATGAAAATGAACACTTATATACAACATGGACAAAAGTATTGGGACACTGTTGTACTAGGTTTGTGCTAGGCCCCTTAGGACAATCCTAATGCTTCAGCATACCAAGACATTTAGGACAACACCATGCTTCCAACTTTGCTTGGGGAAGAACCTTTTCTGTCCTTGCATGACTGCGACCCAGTGCACAAAGCAAGCTATTTAAAGTCATGGCTGGATTGGCCCACACAGAGCCCTGACCTCAACCCCATCCAACATCTTTGGGGTGAACTGGAACAGAGACTGCGAGCCAGACCTTCTCATCCTGACCTCATAAATACTCTCTGGAATGAATGGGCACAAATTCCCACAGAAACTCCAAAATCTTGTGGAAAGCCTTCCAGGAAGAGTGGAAACTGTTATAACAGCTAGGGGGATCAACTCCGTATTAAAGTCTGTGTATTTGAATGCAATGTCATTAAAGTCCCTGTTGGTGTAAGGGTCTGATGTCCCAATACTTTTGTCCATATAGAGTATATACAGTACTGTGCAAAAGTGTTAAGCACCTATGCAAAATGCTTAAAGCCATTTTTCTCATTGTGTGGTAAAGTGTCTTTCAGCTGGCAAGGTTAATATTAGAATAAATGGAAACAAACAAGAAAGTATCAAGATTTGTTTTGCTTGTAAAAAAAAAAGTAGCTGTTATTGTGTGAGCTGATGAGGAGAACACAGGTTCAGTTCCAGATTTCTCCTCGGTTCCTCCAGTCGTTGCTGATTTAATTTAGTGAAGGACTGACTGAGTCAAACCAGGTATAATGTTATTTGTATTTATTCTTTTTAGTTTTATTTAGTATATTTCATAATATTAATGCAAAAACACTAACTTCTCATCTAAAGAGTTTTTAAATATTATTTTTTGCAGCGGTCCACGCCTTTTGCACGGTAGTGTATTTTTAACTTTTTAACTGTCAAAAATGTACCCATACCAAAAATATTAGGAAGTATGCTAATTACTATAAACACCAAATGTGAACTTGTGATGTGCTTCACTGTGGAGATAGAAGGCTAAAAAAGGCAAAAAAATGGCTTCTGTTTTGGACATTAGGTACACCAAACATCCCTACCCCAGTAGTTAAAAAAAAGTGACTTTTTTTTTATTAAAGTGAAAATAAAACAATTTGAGCATATAATCATTTTAAGGCCACACCTACTGAAACCCCTGATATTTCAGCAACTAAAAAATATATCAACCAAAACATGCGTGCATCAATTTTGAACAACAGACACTTTGTCTACACTGGTAAAAAATGTACTACAAAACATAAATAATCCTGGTTGACTTAAAGTTAATTGAACATCTAAAGTTTTAACGAATCAGTAATCATTTTTTTGCTAACGTGATGTTACATTTTAAATCACTTTCTGGGTGCCTTTCAGTTAAATAGCATAATAAATAAGAAAACTCATAAAAAAGAAATTGTGAGAAAAATGAAAATTAAATAAATGAAAAGATACCAATAGTGCAACAAGTTGCCTTCAAATTTTAAGTTAACCTGACATTTCTTTTTTTTTTCTTTTTTACACTGCAATATTTTCATTATGCTTCATTATGACAGATGTATGATCCAGTTAGAAAACAATTTGGTTCCATTTTCCAGTTATCTCTATTTTCACCACTGAAAATAACAGTTTTATCATATTAAGGAAAGAAAATTAGACCCTATACCATTCATGCACCATGTAATAAAATAAGGCTGACTAATGATAATAAAGGTGGCTATTGTCTTATAGGGGTTTCTGACTCATGTTGAATTCGTGTGGAAAAGCATTTACCTGAGTCTTTTATGATGAACTATTATAGCACACTGTTCATGATGTTATCTTATCTGAAGGAGGCTCATTTAGAGTCCTGAGATTAGTTTATGGCACCACTGGGAACAAAGTGCTCTTTCTAAACACAGTTTATCTTCGGTTGGTGGAACGCTAGTTGTAAACAGAATGGGTTGGTGGGTCCTTTTCAGAACCACAGCATGTAATAAAGCATTTTAGGGTATGAGGAGTAATAACAGTCAGACTTTTGAATTTCCCAATGGGAACCCAAATACTAGACCATCTCTTCTACTTTGAGGGCGTTTTAATCTGACCTAGATTCACTTGGTGAGCAGTGGTCACATTTGTGGCTGAATGCTTCCATCTGCTGGCTGTGATGAGGAGAAGGGAGTTGACAGTGACTGCATGACTATTTTAACTTTTCTTGGAGGTTTATAGCACCGCTGGAATGGTATTTAAAACTAATTTAAGGTTCAGAACTGGAGCAGGAACGTGCTCTTTTTTCAGAAAAATCAAGTTATGTGGGAGGAGCTGAATCACTTCTGACCCCTGAACCAATAGAATGGTATTAGATGGATCTGCATCTGACACCATGCCCTGACCCTCCCGTTCTGTGGTGACAGATACATGTTCAGTGTATGGCACGGTATGTTGATAAGGTCCTTTGCTTCAAAGCTCTGAGGTTGCAGGTCTGAGCCCTCTCTGCAGTGACAGTAGTGAAAACACTATGCACTTTTCCCATAGAGAAACTTTCTTAGCCCCGGAGTTCCTAGGGCGTGATGCCGACTACAGAATGAAGCTTCAAGGGTCTATTGTGCATGTATGGTTTTTCATCCAGATGTTAAAACACGGCACAAGTGTCATAGCACATGTGTAACTTTTGTGTATGCAGAGCAGGAACAGAGGAGCAGCTTCAATTAACTACTCAAGTGACACCATTCAACGGCATGGTGGATGGTGACACTATTCAGCTGCATTGAACTAGGGGATCAGAACCTTGAAATCAAGTCTAACCCCAAGTTTTTAACAGCAAGTTTTTAATATGTTTCATTTCGAGTATTTTCTGCAGTTTTTACTGGATTTATTTATACTTTATATTTTATATTCATTCTGAAGTTGCCTACCTGTGTCTGCCTACATCTCCCAGAAGTCTCTGCGGATCCACCCAGGCGGACTGACGTCACTGTGAGGCACGTAAACAAGCAACGGGAAACACGAACAAGTGTCTTTAGCAGGTTGGTATAAAGGGTCATATTCACCGTGTTTTTAATCATGTGCTGGATTATCAAAGTCTTTTCCTGTTTTTTATTAAACCACTGAACTGTCGAGGCCGTGACTGAGGAGAAAAGTCTTCCTCGCTACAGTAATCCATGCTAGCAGGGCTAGCTAACTTGTTAGCCTGCAGAGGCAGCTGAAACTAAACTTACTCAGAAATGGGAAGAAAACCCTTTAGGAAACATTGAAGCTTGTAGAGCTTCAGCTCGGACTGTTATCTACTCATACTCTGGGTAATTAGCAAACCTAAACACAATATAATATCGTCAAAAAGCAGCAAGCGAGTTAAGATTATCAGAAAAAAAAGCAGCTAGCTTTAGCTAACTGCCTTCTGCTTAGGATGAAATAGTTGTTTGCAGTGCTTATATATTACCTACAGGTAAATAGATCTGGAGGTGCTGAAAACAAGAGTTTAAACGTGGTTAGTGGGTCTGAAAAAGTGTCTCATGGTGAATTGGTAAGTGGTTGACGAGCTGATGGTGACAGATTGTGACATTGACAGGTGTCCCATAATGCAATGGTTCTCTATTGTTTAATATAGAAAAATACTAGTAGTGTAAACTTTCTGAAGATGTATGCGTAGTAGTTTCTTTTTGAAAATAATGCAGAGATGTATGCATAGTAGCTATTTTTTGCTAATATAAGTGCGTGATTATTAGCTAAAATGTTTTTTCATAAATGAAAAAAATGGATAAGTGTATTAATTTAGCCTGTGTCTCTCTTTGCTGTAGCTACTGCCTTCACTTTTCTATCTTACATTAGATTTTGGAGCTTTTTACTTTCATGAGAAAGTTGTCAAGGGGAATTTGTTGACCGGAGTCCCATAATGCAGTAGTTCTGTAGTGTTATACCAACTATTCAGACTTTCTGAAGATGTATGCATAGCAGTTTCTTTTTGACAATAGTGCAGATAAGATGTATGCATAGTTGCTCCTTTTTGCTAATTGTGTGAACATTTGCTAAAATGTTCTTTCATAATCGATGAAAATGTTTATTCACTGAGACTTTGTCCCCCTTTGCTGCAGTTACAGCCTCCTCCATTCTAGGAAGCTCTTACATTAGATGTTAGAGCTTTGATTTGAGGCCTTGATTGCATGATGTTTGGTGGTTAGCTCTGGATGCCAAACTCCACTCCAACTTGTTACAGATTTCCACAGCCAATGCTGGAGGGCTTTATACCCTCTAGCTGAGGGTCACTGAATTGGCATTGTGGCTTTAGTCTTATGTGTGGCTGCTCCAGGGGCATTACATTCTATTGGCAGTGCTTTTGTATGAAAGTTGTGTGCACGTGCATGCATGCAGTTGAACATCCCTGTCAGCAGTAAGCACACCTTAAAGAATCTAATTTCCCTTTTTACAATGTGTCTATTAACATTTGGCAATATTATGTGCCTTGTTTGTTGTAGCTTTCAGCTTCTTTTGTGAAGGGAATATAAAATTAATTCAAACTTAGCATCCTAGGCTACTATCTAGAATCCATTATTGCATAGATGAGTCTAGTTAAGGTAGAATATGTCTTTTAAAGGATTATCCTCTCTTGCTTTTGGATAAACAGGCCTAGATTGATGAAAGCAAAATGAGAGTAGTAGAGTAAAGCTGATTAGTCCAACTGAAGATTTGTCACCACCATCATGTGGTGCTCAACATGAGGGTTTACAAAACACCTCGGTCACATTGCATGTTCAGTGGGGGAACATTACCAAACAGGTTTCGTTTGATAAACCTGAAGGGACAAGACATTTAGGTTCTTTATGGAAATTTTGTGCAGTGTTATTCGCAGAAAATAATATGCACAGTCAAATTAACGCATGGAACTAAGAAACTTTTAGGAAAACGGATACACTTTTCATTTGAAACGTATCCACCTTTTCATCAAGGTGATGATTCAGACTAGACAGATTTAGACTAGATTATAATTAATGTATTACCTTTTTATCTTCTTTTATTGATCTTCTGTGTATTCTTTTGTTTCTTTTAGTCTTTTAATTCCTATTATTTTTATGCTTATAGTTTTTATTCTATTCCTGTAAATCACATTGAATGACATTTGTATGATAATGAGCTACATAAATAGACTTGACCTGACTTGAAATTAAATGAATGTCTGGGACACATTCAAAACCTTTCTGCCACAATAGTGGATCTTTACAGCCATGAAGGTCTTGTATGTGTCATTGTCTTGTTCATCTTCTTAGATGGAATGGAGAGGTGACCTGACTTCAAAGAGCAGCCAATAGCAGGGCAGTGTGCTGCGTGGAGGCCTCAGAAAAGCAGCAGCAAGATGACAGAGTGCTTCCTGCCGCCCAGTAGCAGCCCTGCGGAGCAGCGGCGGGCGGAGCACCCCGGAGGTGTACCCCGCACCCCCAGCTCTGAAGAGATCAGCCCCACTAAGTTCCCAGGTCTGTACCGCACTGGCGAACCCTCGCCTCCCCATGATGGACACCACCATGAGCCTCCTGATGCTGCTTCTGATGATGAAAAGGACCACAGCAAGAAGAAGAACAAGTTCAAGAAGAAGGAGAAACGCAGTAAGCTAAACATATCTAAATGCATTGGCTTGCCTTGATGTTAGGAATTATTTCAAACTCATTTCAGTATTCAGAATGTGTGTTTGTAGGTATAAATCATTGTTGTTCATATGGATTTAACATGTCATTTTACAATTTAACATGTCAAACCAGATGGAAAGAACTACAGTACAGAATGTAAACTGAATGCCGGTTACTCACATGCTTTTGTGTTTTCTGCCCTCTGGGTGGAACTGTATTTAGATCCCTGTTTATGGGATTCAATGAAGGAATCGTAGTAAAACAAACAGAGGCCCTGCTTAATTAGCTAATTTGGAGAGGCATAATAAAAGATAAAGAAAACATAATAAAAGACAATGACATACAGTAATAGAATATGTCCTTTTCTTCCAGTATGGATTGAAAGTTTGTAATCTGCACTTTCAATAGGATTTTTCCTACAGTTTCTGTAAGCTAAGTGTCAGTAATAATTCACGTTAAATGACAACACTTTTTGCCAGCAATAACTGCAACTATTATCATACTGTCCACACTGGACAACTGTGTCAGCATTAACCCTGCATCCCGGCAGCTCCAGAGAGAGAGAAAGAGAGAGAGAGAGAGAGACTCTGACTCTTTTCCACCCAGTGCCTATATTTAGCTGTCCTATGGCAGGCAAGCAGGAAGTGATGGACAGTTTGAGGACACACCCTGCCCGTTCCTGTCCTCTGTAGGTGTGCCATAGTGGCAAAACAACATCGCCGCTTTAGCCCATTTCTCTCTGGGGAAGAAGTGGTTGTGTCCACAGGCTGATGGGCTTTGGAGCTGTGTCATTGAGCCGCTGATTGCTGTTATGAGCTCAGTTAGTGAGAGCACACTCCGCAAAGTAGGTGTCATGGCTCTAAAGATGAAGAGCTAAAAAAGGAGCTGGTACAATAGCTGCACAGGGAATAGAACTAAATTGAAAGCTGACCTCTTTTAAGCAGTTTTGCTCTATCTCTGCTTTCCCTGCTGTTTTTCCTCAGTCTTGGCTAACCTTGAGGAAGATTGGTTAGAGGAGAGAGATAGAGAGAGAGAGAGAGAGACGGGATATTTCTTGCAGTTTTGTGGGTTGTTTTTTTTTTAGTTTCAACTCTGAAGATGTGAGTTCTAACTCTTCTCATCTATGAGTTTTCTTTAATCTTTTTTCTCTATCTCTCTCTCTCTCTCTCTCTCTCTCTCTCTCTCTCCCCCTCTCACCCTCACCCACTCCCTCCCTCCCTTCTGTTTCTTTTTTCCTCCTGTCTAGCTGAGGGCTACGCTGCCTTCCAGGAGGACAGTTCAGCCGACGAGGCGGAGAGCCCGTCCAAGATGAAGCGCTCGAAAGGCATCCATGTCTTCAAGAAGCCCAGCTTCTCCAAGAAGAAGGAGAAGGACTTTAAAGTGAAGGAAAAAGTGCCAAAGGAGGAGAAGGCCAAGGACAAGAAGTCCAAGGACCTGACGGCAGCGGACGTGGTCAAACAGTGGAAGGAAAAGAAAAAGAAGAAGAAGCCCAGCACTGCCGAGCAGGAGCCTGTCGCCGTGGAGACGCCGGCTACCATCAGGCCGATATTTGGGGCACCGCTGGCTGAAGCAGTCAGGAGGACGGCGCTGTACGATGGGATACAGCTGCCGGCGATTTTTCGCGAGTGCCTGGACTACATTGAGAGCTACGGCATGAAATGTGAAGGAATCTACCGCGTCTCTGGTAGGATGATGTATAGCCTTTTTTAAACAGTAAAAAACTGACATCATAGAAGTGTGTGTTAATGTAAAACGTAAGTTAGTTAAGTGGACATTGTGCTTCAGATTGTCATTTTCATCTTTTTATCTGTATTGTGGAAAATTGATTTTTTTGAATATGAACACTGTTCAGGTTTTTTAAACATACCATTCACCTCCAGCTCAAACAGTCTGTTTATGGAAACTAAGTTGCGGAAACATGCTGTTTTTGAATTTGTTGTTTTTGTGATGTCACAGAAACCAACACATTTACCCATATCCTGTTTATAATTCACACAGGCTACAGTGGGTTTGACCTGCCAATTCACACTAACAAAATGAAGAATTAGCTAAGTAAAGAAAGGACTTTTTTCAAGGCTGTCCTATTGCCCTCTACTAATAATGAAATATAATTCTAGGGTTCAGGAAGGCATATTTATAATCTTGATCTTTATTCATTAGCCCTTTGTTTCTATAACTTTGCCTAATCCTGTTTCAGGAAATCAGTTGCAGAGTTCAGTTCAAATCTTAAATTAACAGAACATCTACCTATAATGTTTCTCAAGCAATGGTTTCTCCAAAAATTGCAAATTTACCCAAATTACCCCAAGTGACACTTATTTTTATAAGCAAGTCTGTTTGAGATTACTTAACAATTTGATGTGATTGGAAGGTGTGATGATTTAGGCATGTGCCTTGCATCATACTAACCTGTTGGCTGTAAGCTTCCATTACCAGCAAGAATTGAATCAACCCTGTCCTTTCTTCTTTGTGTGCAGGAATGAAGTCTAAGGTGGACGAGTTGAAGGCAGCGTATGACCGTGAAGAGTGCCCGTGCCTGGAGGAGTACGACCCCCACACTGTGGCCAGCCTGCTGAAGCAGTACCTGCGTGAGCTTCCTGATAACCTGCTGGGTCGTGAGCTGGCCTCACGTTTTGAGGAGGCGTGCGGGCGCCCCAGCGAGGCCGAGAAGCTGCAGGAGTTCCAGAGGCTGCTGACCGAGGTGCCAGGTGGCAGCAGGCTGCTCCTGGCCTGGCTCATCACGCACATGGACCACGTGATTGCCCGCGAGGCCGACACCAAGATGAACATCCAGAACATCTCCATTGTGCTCAATCCCACCGTGCAGGTAAAGTGCCTTTTTGCAAACTTGGGAACTAAGGCCTCAATTACAGAGGTCACAACATGTTACGACCGATGTGGTATTTCTCTCAGCCAGCCCTAGAAACAGGTTTTTTTGCAACATTACCGTAGAGGATTACAATGTTTATTTCTGTAAGATCTTCTCCTTACGTTTGAAACACAGCCTCAGTCTTCAGTTGCGTTCCTCTGTGTCCATCTGTGGCACAGAAGCCTTCAGGTTTATATGCTATTACTTGTGATGTGTAGCCAATCAGATCCTGTGGGCGGGATGTGGCATTAGAACACAGAAAGAGAGATGACTGGCTCAGAGTAATTATTTTACTTTATGGACAGTGCGGTCAAAAAATAATACCGACACAGAAAATCATGAAGGTTCTGAATATCTACTCCAATAATCCGCCAGGCCGATAATCGGATTGTGGCTGTATCATCAGTTTCTAGGTAGCGGACATAATGTTTATTAACTATTAAGTAGTTTAGGGTTTCCACACTACAGGTAAGATAAAATGCTGTCAAATAAGAATACTAAGTCACGATAGGATTTGCTTCTGTGAAATAAATGTTTAAAAATCTTATATTTATCCATTTTATTTAGCTGAGTCTTAACTTAGAAATAACAATAAGTGTTTGTAATAGGGCCTCAGTTCATGAACTGCTTTAGTGTCCTTCATACACCACGCTGCACTAATAAGAGTTTTTGGGCAAGACTTCTTGCTCTACATTCATGTACATCAGTTACAAGATTAATTTATGAGTCACTCTGGAGTAAACATCCATCAACTACACTTAATCTGAAGCACATTTTATACCTGCCACATTCAGTTCACTCTCACATAAGATAGGGGTGGTGGTGGAGGCCTAGAGGGTAGGATACTTGTCTCTGGACCAAGAAGTCATGGGTTCAAATCCTACCTTCAGCACGCCACCATCAGGTCCCTGAGCAAGACCCTTAACCCCAAATTGCTCCAGGGAGACTGTCCCCTGTAGTTAGTGAATGAAAGTTGCTTCAGGTAAAAGGGTCTGCTAAATGTCATGAATATGAATGTAAGATGTTTCTGTGTCGTTGTACCTTTTCATGAATCTCTCTTGATACTCCTTCCCTCCTGTGTGCAGATAGGGAACAGAGTTCTCTATGTTTTCTTCACCCACGTTCGGGAGCTGTTTGGCGATGTGGTTCTGAAGCCAGTGGTACGCCCCCTTCGCTGGTCCAACATGGCCACCATGCCTGCCCTTCCTGAGACCCAGGAGAGCATAAAAGAGGAGATTCGGCGACAGGTACAGCTATGCTATAGTCACTAGCAAAAGTTTGAAAACCTTGATCAGATGACTTTTTTTTTTTGTCCCATTTCCAAGTGAAAAAACACAGCTCCACAGAGGATAAGCTTAAATATGCCATTTTTCTACACATTTTACTGCAAAATTTCTATTTATGTAATAGATTGGAAAAAAAGGTTGACAAAATATAAAATGGCATAAATATAATGTGCCATAACTTTTTCAGAGGCCAGATTTTATTATGATATTAACTATGATATGGTATGATGTTTTCCCTGTAAAGAATGTGAAAAAAAACAAAACAAGACATTCAGTTTGATCAGAAACATCTAAATGTGGGTGGTGGTAGCTCAGTGGGTAGGATACTTGCCTGTGGACCAAGAGATCATGAGTTCAAATCCTACTTTCAGCATATCACCACTGGGTTCCTGAGCAAGACCCTTAACCCCAAGTTGCTCCAGGGAGACTGTCCCCTGTAGTTA
>JBBPCX010000040.1:35004799-35019258 GCA_037974365.1 Hydrocynus forskahlii | reverse complement strand
TGTATTTTCATTTCTTTGCCTTAACCAATAGCGGAGGTTGTTTTATTGTGTTTTGAGCGAGTATTGGCCAGCTGGACGGAGCGAGGTTTTGCCACTGCAGTGGTCAGGCACGGCTGATTTCAGCATACATAAAGCTGCAAAGACCCAAGATGGCCGTTGAAAGGCGTGACAAGCAACAGGCTAGTGGGCGGGGCGGTTCTATGCAAATTGGCCCCCACCTGATGTCATATGGGGGCCCTCCATCCAAACGGCTCGTTTTGAAAGGGTCTGAAACTGTGAAGAATAGAGCTGGTGATCTCTCTTTATGTGAGAGTGATTTTGTGCAAAGAACTTCCTGAACCTGTTTTGTATAGCCCATAGACCTATAATAACTAAAGTGAGTTTTTCATAAAAGGTCCCCTTTAAGCTCTGTTTCTGCTGGGGGTTTTTTTTAATGTCACCGCCTTATGGTGCATCTCATATATGACCTGTGTTACGTGCAGGAGTGTGAAAGTAAGATCGCACAAGAGATCGCCAGCCTGTCTAAAGAGGATGTGTCCAAAGAGGAGATGTCTGAGAATGAAGAAGAAGTACTTAACATCCTCCTGGCTCAGGTAAGACTGAAGTGATGTAATCCTCATCAGTTTGATGACATTTAATATGTTGAAATTTAAAATCAGTCAGTGTTATTTTACTATGATACCTATCCTGCACTGCGCAAAATGCATCACACCCAGCCCTCAAATATCTATCCAAAACTGCGTGTAACTTCTCTAAAAGTTCCAGCATACATAATGAGGTGGTTTCCTAGTCTTTAAATAAAAAATAAACCTTCTCACGATCCAGACTATTATAGTATCACTAAGAGTCAAACAGTAATTGGAACTGTACATAAAATTACATGAAGTGAGGTATTTGCCCCATAACTGAACCTCTACTCATGTAATTTTATTTATAGTTACACTTACTGTTTGACTCTAACATGTAAACATTGAAACATATCATGAAATGCATGTAGTGAATCTGGTCATGGGTCTTATCCAAATAACAAAAGCTCTTCCTAATAACAAGTGCAATAACACATCAGTGATTATTACTTGGAGCAGGAGTATGTATGAGTTCAGCTAGAAATACTCACATTGGAGAATAAGCTGTTATTTGGCCATGTTTTACTCTTCCAGGCGTTGATAAAGTCCTTTGGTGTCAGTACATGCTAACTCAGTGCACCAGAATGTAAACTGTAATAGTGTTTTTAAGTGTTGATTGCTATTTTTTAGAACTGTTATTTTATAAACAGTCCACCAGTGTAATGTTAGCTAGCTTGGAATGTATAGTGCTATCTTAATTAATGAATATGCTAGGGGCTAGAGAACAGCTGGTTTATCCTTGTATTTTTACACTGATTGTGGGTGTTTGCAGAACTTGCATTAGAGTATTATATAATAAAATGGCACAAAATTGACATTTAATGACAAAAGCATAACTAGTAAAAATAGGAATGGGCAGACGCCACAGGTCAATACAAAAATAAGTGAAATGGTGTCTGAAGCTGTGTAAAGTGTTACTCTTTGGCGCCCCTTGCAGGAGAATGAGATTCTGACAGAGCAGGAGGAGCTGATCTCACTGGAGCAGGTCCTGCGCAGACAAATTGCCACAGAGAAGGAGGAGATCGAACGTCTGCGAGCTGAGATTGCTGACATACAGAGGTCAGAGTTTAAAGCAGGGTGGTCAGAACATTATTACATTATGCCTCCACACCTTTTATATTCGCACAATAAAGATTTGGATTGTGGCCAAGGCTGTATTATCAGCCAATGAGGCTGAGGGCCTTGGTCTCAGGGAGTCCTGCAGACATGATAGTGAAAGGTATAACAGTTAAAGCAACTGTAAATTATGCTTACAGTGTTCGTCCATGTAGATTATTTACTGGTTTGGGGACAGTTTGCATACAGTCATTGACATACATATTGTTTGGGGTGTAGTCTCAGAATGCCTGTTTATGGCCCTGGTTGTGACACACACTTCACCATTTAACACATTTATAGTGTCTAATTTTTGTGGTAGAGATCATGATGCTATTGTTACTATGAAAAGCATGCCAGTGATTGTGGGATTTCCTTTGGAAAACCTGAAGAGAGTACATATGTTCAACCAGCATTTCTTTCATACCCGCCCAGCCGGCAGCAGGGCCGGAGTGAGACAGAGGAGTACTCTTCCGACAGCGAGAGTGAGAGTGAGGATGAGGAGGAGCTGCAGATGATCTTGGAGGATCTACAAAAGCAGAACGAAGAGCTGGAGGTGAGAGAGGATGAGTTAATGAAGGAAAGCATACAGAGAAGCAACCCTAGAGCCATAATAAGGAGAGTAGAATGGATGGAACATATTTTAAAGCTCTGGTCCAAGATGTAGTGCCATTATCTAGCTATACATTAGATAACACAGACCAGCACAGTCATATAACTTGTACAAAAGTGATAGCAAATAGTCCATTTTCTGAAGTTGTCAGTCAGCCAAGTGTTTGCTGTCTGAAATTTTCTGTTAGTTTTGCACTGGAGCTTCGAGGCTAATATAGCCAACAGTTACCGAAGGCTTGTATGCAACTAATTAGCATCGTGCAAACTGCATGGCTAAAAAAAATCACTTGCCTCAAACTGTGTTGAGACATGAAGTAAACTCAAATAGACTTGCTTATGTGGTTTCTGATGCTCTGCGACCTACTGTTGTTTACAGTCATAAGCGAAAGCACTTGAGACCTTCAGTCAACTCACATTTTTTGATTTTCTAAGTGAAAATAAATGCATACAAACATACTGAAAAAATGAAGTACCCTTTCTTAAGGCCACATTTTATGCTTTCTTTTATTTTTTTTACCTTTTATTAACCCTTGTCCAGTTTGTAGATGGGTGGTTTTTGTAGATGTGGTTAATATTTTTTATTAATATTGTTATTATAAGAGTGCTTTTTTAATTATTACTATTAGGGGTGTCAAGCAATTGAAAAAAATAATCTAATTAAGATAATGTGCATGCACGGGCGTCAGAAGCATTTTAATGTGAGGGGAAACCCACTTTTTAAAAGTGGGGGGACATGTCTTATATAATGCATACAAGACAGCCCAAGCCACAGTTATAACTTAGAAGTGACAATAGAATAACACCCTCTTCACACTATTTCTCCAACACTGTAAGTGACAACAGAAGACCATTGTGACAGGGAGTTAGTTGGTAACAGGTAGACGTGCTCTGTTTGTGTTAGTGCCTGGTCGAGTGAGTGGCTGCTGCTCCTGGTATCAGGGGCTGTTCTGGCTCGGACTGCCGGGTTAGCTCCTAAATACTGTACTTTGCGCTGAAGTGATATTTTAGATCTGATGTACTCCGACTTGGGCACCGGGACTCCACCAACCCCCCCACCACACACACACGCTTAAAAAAAAACCCACTATGCTACAGATATCACCCCCTTTCCGTTCCAGTCTCCTCCAACAGTATGCCCCATGTCCCTCCCACTTTCAAAATGAATTAGTCACCACGACAAGTGATTCTTCAGCATTCATTTTTTTAACATGTTGTTTTTTCTGTGATTAATTGATCAAAGTGAACGTGACATTTCAACACCCCTAATTACTATCATTCCTAGTAGTGCTAAAGTAGCAATGTCTGTGATTTCTCTCTGCAGAACAAGAACACTCACCTGAATCAGGCTATCCACGAGGAGCAGGAAGCCATCCTGGAGCTCCGTGTTCAGCTACGCCTCCTTCAAAGCCAAAAGCTTCAGCAGGAGCTCCCGGCTCCTCCCACAACAGAACAAGCCCCGCCCAGGCAGCCCAGCCCAGAGGAGCGGTCCAGGGTGGACGAGCCAATCAAACGCAACACAACCGTCGCCATAGCAGCCTCGGGAGATGCAGCAGCCTCCACTTCTGCAGCTCCGGCCAATGGAAAGCCCGGAAAGGACACTTTAAAACCTTCTCCTAGCAAAACGTATGCTGTCGGCCAAAATCCACCTTTGTAAATCCAGCGCCCAAGCAACTTTGCAACTGTTGGTGCATTGTTAGGGGTGACGGTCAAAAAGTCTGCCTCTAGTATCACTTACCGGCCTCTACTGTTTCATTATTGGGACCACAATTAGGTGGGAGAGAGTTGGGAGATAAATGGTTTAAAAATAACTAAAAAATCATTAGAAAGTGTGGGGTCAGTTAACTGCAGGTGAGTAGGGGTGCCTTTTTCTTGGGGGGGAAGGGGAAGGGGGAGGGTAATTAATATTTTTAACTTAATCCTATATAAATGTAAGCCAAAATTAGCCAGAAAGAAAGTTGCTTTACCAACAAAACCCCTTGGTTCTGCTTTTGCTCTACAACTCGTTTCATGTCTTAAGACAACCAGGGAAATGCTGATTTCTGGTTCTTCAGATTATGCGAATGTATTTAAAATAGCTCTTTGTTATTTGTCATGAATAAGATATTGTTGGATGAGAAATATACTGGTCTGTTCATTTTTGCTGGGAGTTTTTTTTTTTTTTGTGGGGTTTCCAAAATGCCCCTCTAGGTCTTTCGAGGGAACTGAAGGGGTTTGTATGCATGTGTGTGTGTGGGTGGGTGTGTGAGAGTGAGAGAGAGAGATATATGAAACCACTGTGCCATATGTGAGTGAATGCAACTGAAGTTTTTCACTGAAGAAACTGTTGAGGCAAAGAAGTTAATATGCACCTATCATCATTATTATTAAATAAATACCATTTCATTTATTTGGTTATATATTTACCATCTTCTTTATTTGGTTATGTACATATATATGTGTCTGTGTTTTGACTGCACTGGAAAAGTGCAAATGCACAAGCATTTCATGTTCACCTTCGGTTGGTCATGTAGAATTGCTAACACCTTTTGGAGGGTTTTCATGCTTAAGTTCAGTTTCGAGACCTTTTTTTCCCCATTATTATGCTATAACTGTTGAAGATGCTAATAAGACATGTAGCACAATAGAGTATTTTTGATGAATGGTGGAAACTGAGTTTTAACCAAGTCTAAGCTAAAAAGCAATTATAAAGTTGTGGCACTGTTTATGAAACCTTATTGCACAGAACGCATAGTCGTGTTTTCGTTTTAAAATACGAACACTTGCACCTGGCTCCAAATTGTTATCAATACTACATTAACCAAGGTCATGACATTATCAGATCAGTCAACTGGATGAGGACAGCCCTGTTACGTTACGTTGATTGATTGACTTTTTTTGTTTAATACTTAATATTACTCAATCTTATTACTTTATTCTATGATTGCTACAGGTTCTGCTGGAACACTGAGAATGTTGTCTTTTCTCCAGATGTCTCTTATTTGATGTTTTTCCTTTTGTCTTTGTATTCGCCCCTCTTTCTTATTCTCCTGCTGTCAGCCAAGAAATACTTTAGAAATCTAGCTGTCGATGTTGTTGACTCATCTTCATTGTGTGGAAAAGCTCTGTTTTTTTTTAATCTCTTCTAATATGACTTATTGCACAGACAAATCTACTCATGTTAAAATTATTTTTCATGCTGTTCATATGGCTTTTGTAGCTCTTTGTCATTGCTAGCAGGATGGTGCTGCACAAAGTAATAAAGTATGAATACAGTGGATATTGTATTGAATACAGTGTAATGAATGCAGAATGTACTGAGTACTGAACGGCATACAGTGGATACTGAATTTGGAGTTAAATGTCTGATCACTGTGTTTGATGAATCTTGCTGAAAGGTGAGTTGGATGGTGTATGAGCATGTAATAACAGCCTTCCTGTAACAGTATTTATCTATTGATTGATATAAAAATCAAATTCTCATTTTTCTCATTTAACTTCTTTTATGTAAAATAATCTGCTACGTGGATAATCTGAATCCCTAAAATAATTCAGGTACACTGGGATGAAGGATTCATACATGGACTTTAATATGGACCTGGTCCCCACTTTGCAGCTATAACAGCTTCCACTCTTCTTGGAAGATTTTGGAGTTTCTGTGGGAATTTGTGCCCATTCATTCTGTAGAGCTTTCATGAGGTCAGACACTCAGAAACTGATGTTGGATGAGAAGACCTGGCTCACAATCTCTGTACCAGTTCATCGCAAAGGTGCTGGATGAGGCAGAGGTCAGAGCTCTGTGAGGGCCAGTCACGTTCTTCCACACTGAACTTATCCAGCCACGTCTTTATGGAGCTCGCTTTGTGCACTGGGACACAGTCCTGCTGGAATAGAAAAGGTTCTTCCCCAAACTGTCCACAAAACTGGAAGCATGTTGTCCAAAATGTCTTGGTATGCTGAAGCATTAAGATTACCCTTCACTGGAAGTAAGGAAGCAAGAGTATTACTTTCCAATGCACATTGCTTAGTTTGTATTTGAGTAGGCTAATGCCTCTTTATTTTCAGAGGAGATGCAGTAGAAGTTATTTTTTAGGGATGAGTCCCAAAATTATTAACACAAGGCAGTGAAATAACTTTAGTAAGTATACAGTGTTTGTCATATGTAAAACTGAAAAAAAGGTGGTAATCTGTAATTAGCATTCAGGCCTACTGCTGGCCTTGTCTTCCGACTTGTTCTTCAGATGAACCGATTCACCAGTCCGAATCGACTCCAACTCCTTTCGAAGTATCTATACACTGTTTCTGTTCGTTATAGGAACTTATTATATTCTAATTATAATAGTAATGAGAACAGTCTCTTTAATTTTTGTCCTTGTAGGCAAATGTAATCAAAGGTCACGTTGGGGGTTACGGGTAGGTAAAAAGTAAAGTTATATGCCTTTTTTTCCCCTCATGTTGTGACAATGGCTAACGAAAAAAATGCTATATACGTTTTCTAATGTTGTTAATTCATTTTAAATGTATATTAAACATACGAATATAATTCTAGAAACGGACAGACCTACTCTACATTGTGGTAGCAGAACTGAGAAGTACTTTTAGCCACAGACTCATCAGCATAAAGCACTCCACTGAACCCACAGGAAATCCTTCCTTCCCACCACCATCTGACTCCACAACTCCTCGCTATCACACATCCACGCAACAATCTGCAACAGCATGTTGCTTTGTTATGCAGTTTCTTAACCGTTTTAAATCATGATTGGTATCACTACGTGCAATATTTTTCTAAGATGTACAGTGGTCTACCATGTGCAACACTGAAATGTACTAATCGGTGTTAAAACATGATTATGTGCAGTATCTTATAAAATGAATCTACTACTGATCTCTATTACATGCAATAACAATAATAACCACATCTGTGTTATTAGTAACTTACTTAACTGTAAGTTACTTATCTATAGTATTTATACCCAGCATGTGTGTGTGTAGCATAGCATATTTCATATTAGGCTTTTTTTCTGCAGGTTTTTAAATGCATTTATTTAGACTTTGTATTTTATACTGCTTTTGTCTCTGTCTTTGCAGTCATAACATAAGCAATTTTCTCCGAGATCGATACAGTTTTCTGATTCACATTTAGGGTATTTGGCAATCATTAGTTACCGGGACAGTCCCCCTGGAGCAACTGAGGGTTAAGTGTCTTGCTCAAGGACACAATGGTAGAAAGTGAGGGTTCGAACCTGAAAATTTGTGGTAATCGGGTTCACAAGCAAGTGTTTAACCCACTAGAGAGCTACCTAGGCTGTTACTTCTGATTCTGACATAAAAGCTACGTGAATAAAAAATGAATTCGACCACATTTAATTCACTATTGTGTCATAGTCCCACTTAAAAAACTAACCATGAATAATTGAATCGGATCTTTGAACGGTTCTTCAGAATCTGTTCACTAGACTGAATCTCTCGCCATTCGCTGTTCTAATCACGTGACTTGAGTGACAGCGCCGCGGTGTCCTGTTGCTCCGGCTCGGTTTTCCATTAGCATGAGATGGTCAGTGGAGTCCAGGGGCAGAGTTTTGACCATTTATTGAGGAAAAGGAGACTGTAGGTATGGTGGCAGAGAGAGAATAGGACAGAAGAGACGCCTGGGAATAATGCTGGAGCCGTTATAGTTTGAGAGAAATGGCCATTAGGGAGCTGAAAGTGTGTCTTCTTGGGGTAAGTGAAAAATAACCGTCCCCTCTGCATTCCTCCGTCTTTCTGTGGTCCGGGTCCTTTAAAATCCCGAAAGAAAGGATAAAGGAGTGTCCTGGGGTGGTTTATCGTTTCTAGGCCACTTGTTTAAGCTGTTGGCAGGTTTCTAATGCATGCTATCTACATAATCTGAGACTAAGAAGTGGCTAAAAGTTTCCTCTCAGAGTGATGAGAAGGATTCTGGACACGTTACAACAAAGTGAGCCGGTGTTGGCCTATTTTTAGAGCTTTTTCATCTCTTCTTCCCCTTTTTTTGAAAATACAACTACTAATAGCTCTTAATCAGAAAACATACATTCATAAAGCAAAAAATGAAATTTTATAAAGCAAAACAATTAAATTCCTGGAAAGCCCAAAGCAAAAATCAAGGGCTGTTGCGTCATGGGCCGTTTAGCCTAAACTGGACAACAACATCCAAACTCCCCTTTACACAAAACAGACCTGGACAAAACAAACCATGTCTGTTTTACTGAATGAAATGTCTTAGTATTAAAAAGATGTGTGTATTATACTGTACGTGAATCTTGAAAAGGCTCTTAAAACCTCTGAAAGGTTCGTTTTTTGGATGGAAGACTAACAATCCTGTTTGTTTCTATCGGACAAAAGTATTGGGACACACCTCTAAATTCAGGATTTGGGCCGGGCCTGTTTACTTTATGTGAAGGGCAATCTTAATACTACCGAGACACCTTTGGGATGAACTGGAACGGAGATTGCGAGGCAGGCCTTCTCGTCCAACATCAGTGCCTGACCTCATAAATGTTCTGCAGAATTAATGTGCACAAATTCCAACAGAAACTCCATATTAAAGTCCCTGTTGGTGTAATGGTCATACGTCCCAATACTTTTGTCTATAGTGTATCCTCAGGGTGGATGTCCTTTATTTTTCACCCATTTAAACTTTAGTCAAGGCCAGACAAGACACTTGGTTTTGTGGGAGGGCTTGCTTGGGCTAAAATGAGCCTAAATAATCTTATTCTTAGTGAAGCCTTAGGTAAACTGGCATAACAATTTCATGTAGTGTTTTCAGTGACTTTCTCTTCCTTTTTAACCGCAGGACACAGGAGTTGGAAAGTCAAGTATTGTTTGTCGATTCGTCCAGGATCACTTTGACCACAACATCAGTCCGACCATTGGGTAAGGGTTGGTTTTGTATCATCTTCGGCGTACCCCATCTGTGCCATGCCATTATGGTCTAGAAGTGCTTTTGAAGTCCAGAATTAGCCGCATCTGCAGACAGATAAGCTTGATTTAGGACTGGGAGAACTGACCTCATCCTGTCTTCACTGGTGCTGGAATGCATGGCCTCAGTCATGTTCATGAGTCAACCCACTGCAGCTGAGTAAGGCACATTTCTGTTGTTTTTTCTTAGAATTGTTTAGATAAGCACTTTTCTGTCATTCACAGCTGCATCCAAACAAGCCACTAAAATAAGAGAATATGAGCTTTGCAGCCTCTGTTTGGACCAAAGCACCATCACATAGACCAAGGGTGTAGATACCTAGACTCAGTAGGCTGACTTGATGTTTTCTCTTTTGGGGCCTTTTTTTTGCTATACCTTGATGTAATATATTCTGTTTGTATACATTTTAATCAAGTAAGCTCAGGAATCTGTTGCACACCATGTATCCCGCAAGCTTTCACTTTGATACACAAATTAAGTGTGACATTGTTCCAGTAATAAGCAATTTAAGTACTAGTGACAGCTTCTGCCGTTGTTCAAGCATTTGATTTCATGTTTGCGCATTATAATCAAGGGAAGACACCAATTATTCTGCTTGTATGTATTGAAACACAAAGAACACAAGCTTTGTGATATTTCTCACTCTCGCTTCCGTGAAACCTAAGCACCACCGGTGATGCGATACATTTCTGCAGCTTCTAGTTTTGTTCTTAAAATCCTGATATGAGTCCACAGCTTAGTGCTTACCACGTGTAAGCATAGGCCCAATAATCAGATCAAAATCAGTTGGACTAATGTCAAAGAAGACTTATTACTGGGTTCAGGTCTTGGCCCTGGAACCTTCAACTGTGAAATCTTGTGATTTTTTTTGTGGATTGCTCACTCTTGCACAGCTGATTCAGCTTATTCGCCAGTTTATTAGCAAGCCCTTTATGAATTAAAGTCAGTGTGAATCGGAAATTGTGGTGCATTTTCCTCCTGTACTGGGATGCATTTACAAATTATCTGTATCTCTGAGCTATGAATCTGTATCTTTTTATCTCTAAATGATTGGGGAGTTGGGAAACGAATATGCAACATAATATTATTGACAATATAATTTTCCCCATCCTGGTGCATGAAGATGTCATTAAAAGTCAGGAGGCATTATCAAGACAAGCAGAAGTCATTAGATTTTGGTGGATGATTTTGGGAAAACAAGCTAAATGGTACAGTATTATGAATGAAAGGCTTTCACTTGTAATAATAACATTTTAAAAAGTTTCATTTAAAGTTACCTGTAAGTAAAATGTATTAGAGGTGGAAAAGCCTGAGAATGTGTAGAGCAAGTGGAACTCGAGTGCTAAACACTAGCTTATAGGCTTGGTTCTATATTGTATTCATGCTTGTGGAACATCAAGAGTGAATGTCACTACCAATCTGCACAATATAGTTTTTAATAAACAGTATCACAGAGTTTTGCTTTGCAATATACTAATAGCATGAGAGGGTGCGAGATGCCATGCTGGCCTTTGATCATGTAATATCACAGGCTTTGTGTGGATTTTTATTAAATATTACAGCAGGAGTGTTTGTCAGAGTAATTGCAATCTGCTATTTGGCGCATGCTATGCAGCGCTAATTAGGACAGTTTTAACAAGCAGGCTGATGTAGTCGACTTGTAGAACATGGGCTTATTTAAGCCACACCAGAAGTGGTTCCATTTAATGATTGCAAATGTGAAAATAAAACACGCTCAAAATCCAAAGCATCGTTCACAGTCCTGCTGGCAAATACTGGATAATCAAAAGAAAAGAGACTAATAGAGTATGTATGTGTAAAATGTACTAATTCTGTATGTATTATACTGCATACAGAGACTGGGCTAGATCTGGGGGACAGGATTTCACAGTTAGCCTCATAAATTAAACTCTATTCTTGTTGCATAGACTTGACATCGGGCTTTAGTTTTCAGGCTAAATTGAGAATCTCTGCTCTGTTAAATACTCGCCTGTCACTAAATCACCTGTTACAGATCATCTACAGCCATAGAAAATGACTTATCTTTTGATTTGTCTTCTGTTGTTAAGGTTTGGTTATCAGGCCTTCATAGTCCAAAAGAGCATGGCTGACCTTGATTTCTCTTTGAGTGGGTAGGATGGCTCTCCCTAGCTAGCCGGTGTCGTCATCTATTAACCTACATAACAGAAGTGGTGGGGGTTACTTTGTGTTTAACATTTAGAGTGCAAAACATATGACTTAAGTCAAATTTTAACAAATATAAACGATGTAACATTGCTTGGCCGCTCTCCTGGGCCCCTTCCCTCTGTGGGTTTCCCCACCCATTTCTGGGTGGAAAGTGAAAGTTACCCCAGGTTCAAAGATCTTGTGAAATAAATTTGTTCATTTTTGTTTTTTATGGGCATTTGCATGTACAGTAACTTTGGTTCTACACGACATAGGAACACAAAACACAGCTCAGCATGACGTCTGGCACCTCGAGCATCAACAGAAACAGGAGGAACATCTATATAAGGAGTTGTTTTACCGTATGATGACAATTTACCATTGTCACAGATCTGGCACAGATCTGTGCTGCTTGCGTTCGAAGGGTTAAAGACACTATTCCTGCTGTTTACATTTACACATAGACAAACAGATGTATCCATCAACATGCACTGATGCAATGTTGCATTTTTAGGCCCCTCATGTATTTCTTATCTCATCTTTGCAATGATCTCAACACCAAGGAGCTGTTTTCTAGTGCTTAGGGAGGTTACTATATCACAGGTTCTCCCTGCTGTCTTTTCTACTAAAGCCTTTGTGACACACTGTGTTCGTAACTGTTTGCATTTCTGTATATTTTTGCTTGTTTTTCAGCGCATCATTTTTAACCAAGACTGTCCCCTGCGGCAATGAGCTTCACAAATTTCTGATCTGGGACACAGCAGGGCAGGAGCGGGTGAGTGTCTCATTTTTATTCATTCCATACACCTAGCAGTTGACGTTTTGGTGAATTTTTCTTTTTTTTCCCCCCTGAGTACCAAAGTGAATGTGGGTGTTGTAACAACTGTCTGTTACACCCTGAGCTCTATCAAAGCTGCTGCACACTCTGCCATTCAAATCAGACCGGGTTTGTTGAGGAATATTATATTTCTCATTAAAAACATGTACATTTGTGATGTTCTTTTTAATTGACGTTCCTATAATATTAAATCATCCCAATTATCTAAAATAAATACTCATACACATTTTACATACCCAAGTAAATGTGGCCCTCACCGTTTTCTATTCTAACCAGGCAGAAACACCAAATGGTGTTGGGTAAATTCCCAAGGCTCAGCTGTATTTAAATTTAGTTAAGTTGTGGAAAGTTACCTAATGGGAGGTACAGAAACTTACGAAAGACTTGACTTTGTTTTATCAAGGGTTACGTGTTTTGTAATATTTGGTTATATGTCATCTGTACAGCTGGGCTGATATAACACAGGAGTAGTGATTTTTAGTTTCGGTGGTATTGTAAACCCAAGTTTAAATAAAGATTGGTGGTGGTAATGAGTACTGTATTAATTATAGGTATTTAATTCATGTGACCTGGCAGTTTTTTAGCTTGTTTACGTGTTTTTGCTGGTTGTTTTTAAAGACCAGTTCAAAATACAGGCGAACAAAGTATGTTTGCTGGAAAAGTGGTTTGTGGGTTAATTTTACAACAATACATGAGGTAACATTTTTAGAAAAACCGACAGAAGCAAGTACAAACCAGGTCAGATATATAGACATTAATCTTTGTTAAATATTCAAGCAGACATTACAATGATGGTGTAATATGTTTGGAAAATATATATAGAATTGTATCTACATATTGTGTATGTATATATATATTAGTATATAAGTTAATAGTATATTGTACAGTAATGACAAGCCTTCTTTGTAAAGGTAAAGTGGCATTTGGCTGACGCCCTTATCCAGAGCGTCTTTCAATCATTAGGTACAGTGACAGTCGTCCTGGAGTAACTGAGAGTCGCCCAGGAGTCTCTTGCTAAAGGACACACTGGTAGAATGTGGGGGCTTGAACCTGCAACTTTGTGGTTATCGGGTTCACAAGTGTTACTAGGCTACTACCACCCACTTTGTATTTTAGTATATAAACCATTAGGCAAAAATAAGGTATAACTAAAATGAGTATTTTCTCTGCCCTTGAGTCACATCATTAGCTAATGAAGTGTTTTCCTGAGCCTAATCAGGTGTATTTGAGTACAAGAACACAAAATTGTGCAGCGTAGGTGGGCCTACAAGACTCAGTGTTGTAAACACTGATCTACATAGATGGGAATTTCATTAGTAATCTGTAAGGCCAAGATGTATTCCAGGTTGGACACTGTAGGAATTCAAAACAGCCATTTATTTCCATACAAACCGAAAAATAAGAGTGGGTCAATCCCACCCAGGTTACAAAATCTGTGACAGTGTGGTCACCTTTTTGGGTTTCGATAAGTGCCTAAATGGATCAGTTATGAAGTGGCCTTTCCTTTCTGTCTTCCCAGTAGCCATAGCAATGGCTGTAACACATTGTAGCTATTTACCATAGAAAGATCTGACTTTTATTCTATGTTGAACAATATTCTATGTTGAAAATTGTGTTGGTGTGTCGTCATATAGAGAAATAAGCAAATATTGTACACGATATCAGCAGTATCTACTCAAAAATAGTGTAGTAACTTTATACCCATATAGTGAGAGACCACAGAAACACACTCATACACGCCTGAGATCAGAGTTCACTCTGTGTCTGATTTATTAACAGACTTGTTTGTTTGGGTGTGGGCATGGGTGTGTGAGTGTGTGAAGGGAAAATGCTGAGATGGCATTTTGTGTGCCCTGATGTTGTAAGTGTCAGTGTCATTATTGTCTTCTTTCCTCACTGGAAAAACATTGCTCACTCTAATACATTCAGGCAGAGTGACTGTCTTCCTCTTTGTGATGTATTTCCTGTTTTGGCAACACATGGACTGCAAGAAGAAACTTCCAGATTTGAAGTTTGATAAGTTAATGTCCTAAAAAGAAATGCTGCTATGATCGGCAGTTGCCTTGATCAGAGTACACTGGACAGCTTGTAGCTCAGCCGCTCATTTAGCAGTGTTTTAAAGTTTGAAAGTAATAAATATGTTCTTGATATTTTGTCCATTCATATGCTCACTGCTCACAGAAGACCTAAATCATCTTTCTTT
>JBBPCX010000040.1:34955924-34970036 GCA_037974365.1 Hydrocynus forskahlii | reverse complement strand
TGGGCAAGACCAAAGAGCTGTTGAAGGACCTCAGAGACAAGATTGTAGACCTGCACGAGGCTGGAATGGGTTACAAGGCATGAAGCTTGCTGAGAAGGTGACAACAGGTGGTGCGATTATTCGGAAATGGAAGAAATATAAAATGACCATCAATGGACTAAATGATAAGGCGTAACTGGATTGTCGCTATCCAGAAAGATAAGTTTACCTCGGGTGTGTAGCAACAGCATTTTAAAGCCGAAGATATTCGTGAGCCAGCATCAGACAGAGGACGACAACTGATAAAAAAAAGGGAGTTGTTCCACCGTTATTTGTGTGGAATAATTTCTCCCTTCCACTTCCAAGACCGGAGGTTTATCAAATTATGAAAATGGGCCACTGGGCAACACTAGTCCAACAGAGCCTTATTTTTTGAGGAAAGACTTCCAACCTCTGTAAATAGCAGTGATCTACATTTGTTTATATATAGCATTAACATTTGTTTATATATATACACATACATGTGTATAATATAGTAATGTATAGTATAAATATATTACTATATATATTACTATATAACTATATATATTATACTTACTACATATAGTATGTTTGTATTTTCATATTCTGTTTGCAGATAATTGTTTTTTATCCTGCCTTTTTAAAAAATTTTGTTTAATTTGAGCAGTACTCTGGCTTAAATAGGCCAACATTTATCTTTACATATTTTCATATTTCCCCTACTCATGTTTATATTTGCACACAGTTGAGGTCTTAAAGTGCTGCCTATTAAAAAACTTTTTATTCAAGTTGTACTCTGCTTTTGTTATCACCTTATCACCTTTTTTTTTGTTCTAGTCATTTATCTTAATTACTTAAGCAATACAAAACACCTAAATGCTTAAATCCAAGTCATCTGTGTCATTTTGCATAATCAGAAACAAAATGCAGCAACATTTTACTCGCATTTATTATATTCAACACAGTAACTTCAAATACATTTACACTGCCATGAACTCATGAACTTGGCATCTGATAGGACAGCACACTTCCCTCTTGCACCTGTCCGAACATGTAGTCAGCCAGAGGTACATCACTGGAAACAGCCATTATTGTGATCATGGGAGCTTCATCAGCAGGAAGGTCATGGTACACGTCCAGGGGCACAGATAGCATTTTTGATGTGGGGGGGATGAATCGGCGGGGGGGCGGGAGGAATGGGTTTCTTTTCTATTATCTCCACGCTAAAGGTGGCGCTGCCAAGTATAAGTGCCTTAGTATAGTATAGGGTTTTTTTGGTTTAGTTTTTTTGGGAGGGGGGGGCAAGCTTCCCAGAATGCCCCTGGCTATCCTGACTGGGGATTTGAATCTGTGGAAAAGGGGGGGTTCTATTTACTCTTGTTGTTAATTGCCAGTATAAATAATAATTAGTAATCTGGGAGCAGTTCATTCTACCTTTTAAAAGAGGTTTACTGTTTCTGCTGTTATGTTGGTCGCCTACCGTTAGTGAGAAGCTTATTACTGTTATTAACTTCCTGCTTTAGCCAGTGGCTTCCCAGTGTCAAGCGTGATTGTAATAACGTGTGGTCACCCTTGCTCATGAGCTAATTCTCACAGCTGTATACAGTAAATTTGAGCACAAGTCAATAACTTACAATGGCAGATTCATCCCCCATCCCTGGTCCCATCTGCACCCATGTACACATCACGAATTCTAAGCGGTGATATTTTCGGGAAAGATGAGCTAAAACCTTTATACAAGTTGCTTCTGTGAAAGACAAAAAAGGAAGCAAGTGTGCTATAAATAAGAAATATGTGTGTGCAAAATCATGTGTCTAGGCATACACGCGTGTATGTAACAATGAGTACTGTGTGTGTGCTTGTGGGGCTGCATGTTTGAGTGTGTGTGTATGTCCATAGATGTAGTGTGTGGGACGGTGGGGACAGGAGTGCATACACATGCATATGTAGTGCATGCTAATGTCACTGTGGGGCATCGGTGGCCTATCATTTCAAGGAAGTGGACTCATGACTGGAGTAAAATTGATAGTAGTATTGATAGTGACACAAACCCAATTCCCTCTACCAGTCTTCATTCTCTTGGTCTGACTGACAGGATAACCATGTTGTTTACTGGACCAGGTTTAATAACCTGCATACGAACAAATATTTTTTTCTATGAACATTGAACAGATAACCATAAATAAAATCGAAGCATCAGATTAGTTACCATAGTCCTTGTTTTATGCCACTTTTTCTCAGTCTCTGTGCAGCTGAACACTGGCGGAACTGATGTGAGTCTCAGCTGGGAATAGTGGGCAGTCTGATGAAGACACTCAGGCACGCTGGCACCTCTGTAATGCCACAGGAGTTGAATCCCTTAGCACAATCTGTTACAATACAAAAATCTGTTAGAGAACAAACTGTACCTGCTGCAAGTACAGACAATCTTTCACATAATAAATTCGTGAACTTTTGTTTGTGAAACTCAGTTCGTGGAACTCTGCTAGTGAACTTAATGAACTTTAAAAAGTGTTATGGAAAAAAAAAACAAGTACATAGAAATGTGTCGTTCAGTGATAGTCTTAAACTGTTCTCAGTGATGACTCAAAAACTTGATCTGACAAACAGGAACCTGTTTCTTATGAACCTGAACTGAACTGAACCTGCAGGATGACTCATAGACCTGAAACACTCAGACCTAACAGCCTCCTCTCCTGACTCCTTGTTTGAAACTGAGATTAACATTGGGGTTAGGATAGTACAATGCACAAAAACAACATATTCCTGACGTTAACCTACCTATCACTGCTAATGTTACCTAGAAAATAAATGTTGCTCTGTCAATGTGCTAACTTCGGCTAGTTAACTGCTAGCAAGTCTCAGAGACAGTTTAGAACTCAAAACAGAGACTTATCTTCTTAGTTGGGTGTGTATCTGGACACATACAGTCTAAAGCCTTTGACGTAGGCGTCTTCGATGCGGCCTGAATGATGCAATTCACGTCATATACCGCTATTCTTGGCAGGTCCTGCAGCGACAGAGTGAAAAACGCCATAGCTAGTGTGCACCGGAAATACTGCAGCTGGCTGAAATGCCAGAAGGAAAATCCACAGCACATAGACTATTGCCCACAGTCTGGAGCTCCATGCAGTATCTTGCCTCATGGGGTGAGGACAATCATGAGAAAGGTGAGAGTACTAAGTCATGTTTTGCTTGGGTATCAAATACTTATTTCACTCCATGAAATGCAAATCAATTTATAACTTATTCATAAATTGATTATTTATAACTATAACATATTTTTTCTTAATTTTGGTTGATGTTCAGTCTCTCTCCCTAAAAACGAAACTACCTCATACATTAAAAACTGTTCATTTTTTTTTGTAAGTCAGCAAACTTTACAAATTCAGCAGGGGATCAATTTATTATTTCCCCCACTGTACAAATGGATGGAATATTCCCACTTTAATGCCTTGCTAATATTCTTCATCTTAGCTTTCTTTTAATGAGGATTTTAATGAAGGGAATTAAGCAAGCTCTTTTTTGACCTTTCAAAGTGGATTTTTTTTTTTTTTTTTTTTAAAAGAGAGAATTTCAGGGTCATGTAATGACCACCGCGCCGCTTGAAGCCAGTAATCTGCTCTCTGGCAAACGGCGCAAACATTTGCCGCCAGTAATAAGTTTTGTTTTGATGGGTTGTGCGTGGTCTCTTTTTCAGTGCTTTAATAAGGCTTTGGCGTGATTTCTTGTACGAGTTAGTCTGCTAGGCAATAGTTTGAAGTTCTCCCGTTGAATTTGCTGGGAGAATGCTTCCTCTTCTGGTGAAAAGAGATCTCATGAAGTGTGACAACATGACACTTAAGCTTAATGATCTCGGTGTATGAGCCAGGTGGTTCTGTTAGAATAGATGACAATCAGACACAACTACAACCTCAAAAATAAAGGGTCCAGAAAAGGATCCTCTGAAGTGTTGCCTCTGAAGAACCACTTTTCATTCCCTAAAGAACCCTTCAGTGGATGGTTCCTTATAGTAGCATTTCTGTATATGAGATGATTGAGTGTGAAGTATCTCTCTCAAGCTTAAATGGTTTCTGTAATATGTACATATTCTACAAAATGAAGTTTTTTTTCCATTAGAACTGCATGAAAGGACCATATGAAGAGTATGAGGCCTTGCCGGGAATCCCTAGAAAAAAAACATTGACGGTGACACGGAGCATTTGCTGAGCGATAATGTGTTTTAGCAGCATATATTTAAAACAAAATCCCTCATTGGAGATGCGAAGAGCCCTTTTGGACATATACAAAAATGAGCGGGATTCCAGTTTTGTTGTCATGGTAACATGCAGAAGCAAACACCTGTGAATAAGCAGTAGAAGGTGGCAGCACCACACAGGAAATGCTTTAATTAGAGACAGAGCGACGGAGGCAAGAGGACAAAAGCACTGTTACTTCAACCCCCAATTAACACACACCATCTATCAAAGAGAATTAGCTCCCAGCAGAAGGTTCACCAGAGAGCGAGAGACATAAAAGAGAGAGAGCTCGGCAAATGCCAAAGTCCTCCTTTTTCTCCACGAGTTTCATTGTTAAGCTCTCATTTCTAATGATTGCGGGTTCGAGCAGAGCCGTAGATCTAGTTTGCATTGTGAAGCCTTCATAACCCCCCCCCCGCCTCGCCACAGCTGAACTACCCCTCACTAGGTGCTCCCACTAGAAAGGGCTTCCATGAAGCGAATGACATCATGGAAGTGCGGAGTGTTTTGACTGGAGGTTGCTGAAAATAGAATGAAGGCAACAAGCGTGTGCATTAAGGCTGCGTCCCAAACCGCATACAGCCACACTTAATAGTGACGTAGTGTAGAATTCAGTAGTTCAGTAATGTACTGAATATAATGTACTCAGTAATGTAAAATTCAGAAGTGTGCGTTTTAGGACGCAGCTAACGTCAGCCTTTAGGAGAATGTTTAATTGCTTTGCTAGGCATTCTGTTTACACTCTGATTATAAGGCAAATTATGTAATGAGTTATGGACTGCAAATCAATCTCCCAAGCAGCCTGTTTTATTACTCATAATAAGAAAGGAAAAAAGGAAAAAATAAGATCATTTCACTTGCTACGATTCTGGTGTTCACTATTTTGCTTATGTTTAAGTGGTCATAAGGCAAAAGGTGAAGAAATGCCTTCAATAGGTCACCAGTCCATCACAGGGCAAACACACTCACACCTAGGGGCAATTTAGCATCTCTAATCCACCTAAGGTGTATGTCTTTATAACTGAAGGCCTAAACTGGATCAGCCGGTGGAAACGGGAAGACAATGCAATACCCTCAGCTGCACTGGCTGGGAATCGAACCTAGGACCTTCTTGCGGTGAGGTGACAGTGCTACCCATCGCTTTGTGTGTTTCTCTAGACTAAGAAAAGTCCTGCATTGAATTTACATTTGCATTACATTCATTTGGCAGAAACTTTTATCCAAAGCACCTTACAATCTGATGAAACGTTCGGGACAGTGTGAGAACCAGAGGAGAGGTAGATGCTAAATCTTTACGTACGGAGCAGTGCAAGAATATGCAGGTGTGATTTATGATAGATCAGGAGAGAGGGCGCTCTCTGAGTACATGAGTCTTCAAGAGGTTCTTGAAGATAGAGAGGGATTCTGCTGCTCTGATCACCTTTGAATTGACTTTGAACTGAAAAATAACAGATCAAATGGCATTGGTTTGATATGCTTTATGCATACGAAAGTCAAATGTAGTCACTTTTTTCAGGGTACGTTGAAACACAACAAACAAAAACCATTTTGTAAATTACAGCATATTGTCCCACAGGTTAGAAGATTCATGAGAGCATTTTGTCTGGCTGCGGCTCTAATATCTGATCATGTGCATACTGATCTTACAATGCGTGACTGGTTCACTCAGACGAGCAATGAATCAGCTGCAGACAAACACATGTCCATGTCCATCTCCACTCTCACTGCACTTGTGTTCAAAGTGTGCGTCATTTGTACTTTACAATTGCTTTTTTTTATTCTGAGTACAGTAGGCTGTCTGTCAGTGTCGTAGCTGAATGCCTGAAAAACAACATTGCTGCAGTCTGTTCCATGAAATCAGGAAAGAATAGAATCAAACACGTCCTAGATTGGTTCTAGATAGTTTTGCGACCTCTGGAGTGAGCATTCTCTTTAGAGTTCCATTTTGGAGTTCCTAACTGTAAACCTCTATTGAATCCCAAAGTTCATGTCTCAAATCGAGCGCTTCCATGGTACACCAGTCACTTTTAGAGAGAGTAGTATATTCACACTCAGAAACAGGATGTGGTGTACTTGTCAAGAGTCTAACGATATTCTAGAACTGCTCATCTTATCCATGAGTGCCTGCTGTGGCTGCAGGAGTTCATTCCTATGGCATGGTCTGAGTCTTCTAAAAGAGTATAGTAGTGTAAGAATACTGTGCATAGTGTGTAGTATGATAGTATAGTACATAATCTAATGTAAAAGCATGATGCGTAAGAGTATAGTACACTTTGTGTAGAGTAAGAATATAGTACACAGTGTACAGTGAGGGTATAGTACATAGTGTGCATAGTAAGAGTATAGTACATTGGGTGCAGAGTAATTATAGTACATAATGTGTAAGAGTATATTTCATAGTGTATTGTGTATGCATGTGGTACAAAGTGTGCAGAGTGAGAATACAGTGCAGAATGTGTAGTGTAAGAGTATAGTACATAGTGTGTATAGTAAGAGTATTGTACATAGTGTGTGGTTCACATGTATAGGGCATAGTGTATAGTGTAAGAGGGAAGTAAAAAGTGTGTGAGTAAAAGTATTGTACATAGTGCGCAGAGTAAAGGTATGCTACATAGCATGTGGTGTAAGAATATAGTACATAGTATATAGTGTAAGTACATAGAAAATAAAGCTTGAGAGTAGAGTGTAATGTAAGAATGTAGTATATCATGTATAGCATAAGAACAGAGTGTATAGGGTAAAAATATAATATGTACTGTATGTACTGTAGGAATATCAAATGTGAAAATGCTGTATTGTACTAGAATGTGTTGCAGAGTGTATAAATCAGAAATATAGTATGTACAATATGGTGCATAGCAGAAACAGACATTACAGGTGAAGGAATGGAGTTCCTGTAGACGTCCATACAAACACGCTTCTTCAATAAAACGTGTTTAAAGTGTAGAGTACCGTCAGATTGGAGGTATTAATACTGAATGGGAATAAATAAAATAAGATAAAGTAAAGATTTATATACAAAACCAATGTGTTCAGTAACATACTTACGTGTAAGTGTAAGGCATGAGGAAAGAAAGTGGAAGCTTTGTTGTTTTAACCGTCATTTGATGATTTTTGGTTCTTTGTGTGGATCATATGGATACAAGTGTATAAAAATTGAATGGACCCTTTAATGACAAAATTGGCTTTGTAATTTTTATTTATTCACTATTATATCCCAAACAAATTCATGCTCTCAAGGCATGCCTTTTACAAGTTTGCATTCGAATACCTATTTCAGATCTTAAAGCTATAAATGCTGAACATATATCACATTGCAGGCTGTAATGGATCCGTTCGGAAACGGTCACCATGGATGAGCTGCGTCATGCATTAGAGGGAGAAGAATTGAAGTCAGAGATGCCTGTGTAATGCTAATACCTGGTGAGCTATGTTAATAAAGTAGACCTTTCCGTGAGTCATGAGTGTGCAATTGTGTCAGTGTCTTTAGTAGTCGCTCCATAATTAAAGATGTGCCATAGACACTAGGGCAAGGGTCGGCAACCCTCGGCTCTGGAGCAGCATGCAGCTCTTTCATCCTTATGTTGCGGCTCCCTGTGGCTTTGGAAAATAAACAATGACTATTTAATTTAAGTGTATTTTATTTTTTGTTTGTTTTATTTTTTGTAGTTTGAAATTTGAAGATTATTGTGATCTTGTGAACATTAAAATCCAATGTGTTTAATTTTTTGTCAAAAATATGCGTCACAAAAGCCGGTGGTATATGTCCACCAAACCGCCGTGCAGTTATCAAGCTTTTCGACCCCAGGTAGGCTAAGCATGGATAAATATAAGAAAAGAAAAATACCTGAAGAAAATAGAACATATAATGATGCCTGGGTAGACTCATTTGCATTTACCTCTGACGAGAGTGGCTTGCCAGTATGCTTAACATGTGGGGAGAAATTGGCCAACAAGAAAAGGTCAAATGTTGCACGACATGTCCAGAACAAAAACACAGCCTTTGCTGAAAACTATCCGGAGGGAGATGAGAGAAAAAAGCTGTTTCGGAACTGATACAGAAGGCTGATCTAAGCAGAAATCAATTCAAGACAAGGATGAAGTCTGCAAATTCAACTACATACGCTAGTTTTGTGGCCGCTCAGGAAATTGTCAGGCACGGGAAGGCTTTCACAGATGGAGAACATATGAAAGAATCATTCATTAAGATGTCAGAACATCTCTTCACGGACTTTAAAAACGAGTGAAATTGTGCAAAAAATTAGAGATATGCCTCTCTCTGCGAAGACTGTCAAAGACAGAACCATAAAAATGGCAGAAAACATCACAAAATAACAAATTAAAGAGATCAATTCGGCTGCAGCATACTCAATCGCCTGTGATGAGTCCAAAGACAAAAGTGACATTGAACAAATAGCGCTGTTCTGCCGATATGTGAACTCTGCTGGACCACATGGTTGAGTTAATACCATTACAAGGCCAGACTCGGGGAGAGGACATCTGTGAAGCTGTCTTGGATTGTTTAAGAGTCAACCAAAAAAAAAATGCCCACCAGGTGTCTGTGGCTACTGATGGGGCACCAAGTATGACTGGAGCGCACAGGGGCTTTGTAATGAAAATTGCCATTCAGACTGTCAATAAAATAATGGCAAAAACGTATAATCACCGTCAGTTCCGTTCGTTACTGGACGAGGTGGAGAGCACGTACTCTGATCTCCTGCTGCATAACAGAGTCCGGTGGCTGTCCAGAGGAGAGGTGCTGAAACGCTTTGCCGCATGTCTGGAGGAGGTGAAAACGTTCCTGAGCAGCACAGGGCTCACCTCTACGGAGCTGGAACAGCCAGAGTGGCTGGAAAAGCTGCACTTCATGGTAGACATGACAAAGCACTTGAACATGCTGAACACAACTCTTCAGGGGAGAGGGGGCACAGCTCGGCACATGCTGGAGGTTGTGTTAGCATTTGAGCGCAAGTTAGCAGTGTCTGCCAGAGATTTACAAAGAGGTTCACTGTCTCACTTCCCCTCTTTGTGAGAATTCAAACAAGCTCCTAAGGTGATGAATTCAGAGTATCTGCAGTCTGCAATCACCACAGTGCCAACATCGTTTGGGAAACGATTCTGTGAGTTCAGAGAGGAAAAAAACACATTGTCTTTCCCTGTCACTCCCCGGCCATCGATCCATCCCTGTTGAATATGACTGCGTTTGCAGGTGTAAGCCGACCTGATCTTGAGATGGAGCTGGCTGACATAGCCGACAAAGATATATGGGCGTCCAAGTTCAAACACTTGACAGATGATCTTGAAGCTGTTGCCCGTCAGAAGGGCACTCTTGCTCAGAATAACAAATAAAGTGTTATTGAGAACCTTCCAAGACCAGACAAACTTGTGTTTGAAACATGGAATGCCATCCCCGACACCTACATAAACATGAAGAGGCTTGCATTCGGAGTCCTGTCGATCTTTGGATCCACGTTTGCATGTGAGCAGGTCTTCTCCACCATGAACTATGTTAAAAGCAAATACCGCTCACGCCTCACAGATGACAGTTTACAATCCTGCGTAAAGATGAAGGTGACATCTTACAGCCCGGATTTGCAGACGCTTTGCGCTGAGGTTCAGGAGCAAAAGTCCCATTAAGCAGGTAAAATAAATATTTGAATCAGATTTTTTGCAAATATGTATTTTACATTGTTCAGCGTTTCGTTTTTGTTTTTTTCCAATTTATTTTTTAATTTCAGGTCGACGCTCCGGTAGCCTACAGGCGATGAAAGGATTACGGCATGCGGCAGTTTTAGTTTGCTGCATGGCTACTTTAAGTGCGGCTTTTTAATTCATTTTTAAAGAGACCTTCAACTCAGCGTTCTAAATGTTCTAAACGTTTTCTTTGCATAAATAATATTTCACAAGCAACACACTAGCCTAGTTTTTTCATACATAGCATAAAAGTAAAAAACAATATATGCAGTGTTATCTTCGTTTTAGATGTCAAAAGCGATTTGCGGCTCCCGGTGTTTTCTCTTTTGTGCAAACTGGGTCCAAATGGCCCTTTGAGTGTTAAAGGTTGCCTAACCCTGCCCTAGGGCAAAATCATCTAATGCAAACGAAGCATTGAAGTCATATTACAATTACCCATCAATTTACTTGTTCGGTGTAAGGCAATGATTATCTTAACACTTCTACATTATCATTATTGAAAGTGTAAAGTAATAAGTTGTCGCTGATTAATGTACTCAATGTATTAAAGTTGGCAAAATGAATAACTCATAATTGAAACTTCTCTTCATCTGTGGTAATGGCTTGATTGTCTGTTGTAATTTCATGTCTAGAGTACATTGTTGACCCGGTGTAGTCATGAGGGAAATGGAAAATGTGCACTCAAAGTCAAGCCTTTTGTCTCTAGCTGTAATTTCAGTTTTGTGTGTGTTGCTTTAGGCACAAAGTCAGTGACTCTTGACCTTCAGTGGTTATTTTTGTTTGTTTGTGCATTCACACCAATTCCCATACACACATGCAGCATAGTCAATAACCATGCAATGACCCAGTTTTGAGTCACTGTCCCTGTAACAGATCCACAGACTAAGGTGTATGGTCTTAGTATATTAATATAGCCCTGAACATTTTTTAACCAGCTCCCAATCATATAATGTTTACACATCACATTTTTCACCCCACTCCATTGTGCTGCTGCTGCCTTTTCCACAGCACCTCTTTTAACATCTTGTAACCAATAGAAATGGTAATGCCATAGTGACTTTCATTCTGTGGCTTGAGTGCTGCGATGTGTGTGTCCTGGAGAACTGCACTGACGAATGTGTATATTGCTTTTCCCTCGAGAACAGAGCAGATGCTGCGTTTGAGTGATGTTGGAAACTGGGAAATATCAATTTCCCACTTGTGGATTGCCCTTGAATGGTTGACAGTCTTTTTCTACATTAGAAGTGGAAAAACTCAGGACGATTATAGATGATACAGGAGTTGTGCAAGATATGATACGACTTTTCCGCTTTTCCATCAGAGACAAACTTCAGAGTCAATGTGAATGAATATACCTGATGTGCTTCTATGAGATCTATGTGCCTTTGAACCATTTAACCCATAGAACGTGAGCAGCACGGATCCGTGCCAGCAGCGCAACAAATGGTAAATCGTCATCATAAAGGAAAACATCTCCTTATATAGGAGTTCCCCCAGTTTGTGTTGAGCTAGAGGTGTCAGACTTCATGCCGAGCTTTGTTTGGTGTTCCTATGTCATGTAGACATGGGGGTTGAAAAATAGCATCCCACCCAAAAAGAACAAAATCCCCCAGAGGGAGGGGGTCCGGAGAGCGGCCGAGTGGCTGTCTGCCGAGTGAAAGCGCAGCAAATGAAGAGCGTGTAGGAGAGCAAACACCGGTTTTAGACAGTTTCACGCCGTTTTTATTTGTTGAAATCAGACCTTACTAATACACTCTAAGGGTTAATAGCAAAAAAAGGAAGAAACATGAATTCTATGCTGTGATTAAACAAGCACCTAAACAGACTGAAGTTGTTTTTACAGTAATCATCTGGTGTGAAGGCTACAACCTTCCACTGTGCACCCAAACGCTGCTTAGATGAACCGTGTTTTAGATCAGGAGCATGAACTGTTTAGGTATTCCTGTATAATTAGCGTGAAGTGGGGTTATGGAGTGTTGCACCAATGATAATACTAAGGTAGGTCAGAGCTCCAGCTCTGTTACTGCTATTTCTGTGAGTGCCATGCCACTAGAAGCATGGATATGAATCAGAAAATAAAATAAATAAAAAATGTATAAAATGCACTAATGTGTTAATGGTGAAGGTAAGGACTGAATGGGTTATACTGACACTGAATCCAGCAGATATAAAAATATTTTACCTAACATTGGACGCACATTTTTTGCACAACGCACAGGGTGACACTATTGCATTGTTAGCTAATTAAAAGTACAAGCCACTAACCAACTCAAAATGCTTGCATCAAAACCTGTGTGCTGAATCAAGCACATACAGTCAGCAACCAAATGGCTTGACATGGAAACAGGTGTAAATGAGGAGTGAGTAAGGGATCAAGGTAAGTTGTTTGAAATGTAAGCAGAGAGAAGAAGTGAGAGGAGAAGAGAAGAGGAGAAGAGAAGAGAAGTGAAGAGGAGAAAAGAGAAGAGAAGAGAAGAGAAGAGAGAAGTAAAGAGGAGAAGAGAAGAGAAAAGGAGAAGAGAAGAGAAGGGAAGAGAAGAGAAGAAGACAAGAGAAGAGAAGAGAAGAGAAGAGGAGAGGAGAGGAGAGAAGAGAGAAGAGAGGAGAAGGGAAGGGAAGAGAAGAAAAGTCAAGAGAGGAAAATATAGGACAGGAGAGAAGAAGTGAGAAAAGACAAACAGGAGAGAACTATAAAGTAGAGGAGACATGTTGAGTGGAGAATGCAGGACTGATAGAAAAATTGTATAAGAAGCACACTAAATCTAATTACTCTAAATTTAGTAATAATTGTTAGTATTTAATGCTCTGGCCATGGGTTAAACCAGCAGTCCTCAAGCATTTTTAATCAAAGGCTTCGTTTTTAGAGTGCCTCTGTATCCATACCTCAAACAGATTGACCACACTTGATTCAAAATTGCAAACAAAAAACTGTTTGGAGAAAATGTAAAAATAAATGTAAATTTATCATACGTTGCAAATATTAAACAATGCTCTTACATTATTTTACAACTGCAACAATGAAAATAGTAGTGTTAAGAGCATAGTGTGTGCATGTGTGACTCTGTTTCATCCCATCCAAAACTAAATCAGGAGTGAAGCTGCTGGAATACATCACAGAGAAAAGCCGCTGTACAAACACTGCTGCACTAACAACACATACGGAGGCATTTCTTATTTTTTACACAACTCACACTGCAATAGTTCATAAAAGAATAGCAACCTGTGCATTTCACACACACACACTGTGGCAAATTGTACAAAGAGTGAACAGAAAAAAGGGAAACATGGTCTTATTTTTTATATATATATATATGTACAGTAAAAGAGTAAAACAGAGTACAATTGTATAAAAAGTTTACCAGCCTCCTCTTTTAATGTTTTGTTTTGATAAACATCCACTTTAACAATAGGAAAGTGAATACGTCAATCACCTCTCAGACATCGAATGTGTGACCAATTTAGAGTCGCTGTTTCCCAACTTCTTTGCCCTTTTAATGAGCGTGCGACACGCAAGCGGGTATTAAAAATGTACCACCAGTGGTGGATCTTTCATCTGGAGATGTTGATGGGAGACCTGAAAAAATTATATTTATATCCACCAATATTAGAGCAAGCTGTGAGGATGGATCGCTGTTGCTATGGTTGCTTCGCATTGGCATATATTCTCTACCACCCTGAAAAAAAATCTCCAATGAGTAACAACATCCTCAGTGTGATGTGAATATACTAAGCAAACATGGGTGATGAGATAAACTGGCAGATGATGCCTTTCAATAAAAATAGAACATTTTCATTAAATATTTCCAAGACAAATATATGAAAAATGAATCAGCCGCCAACGAATGCTAAACTTATTTTTAGCCTTATTTCTTGCTCATTAATGGGTTCAGCACGACAGTCAGCTAATCAGAGCCGGTCCTAAAGCGTGGCGCCACATCTCCTCACGCTACTGTTTGGGCCTTCAGTCCAGCATGCGAATGCTGGCTTCACGTGCCATAGTTGTCAAGACTTCATACCCAAGTTTTTGATTTTAGGTTACTAACTTTTACCTGTTCATTATAAAGGAATGGTCATAAATAGTTGAATTATGGGTATTTTCACAGTTTTAGGCAAAACAAGCTAAGTGGCTAATACCACTGGTTAGCCTGCCTAATCAGTGTTAATATCTTTCTAATGTTTT
>JBBPCX010000040.1:34940796-34951442 GCA_037974365.1 Hydrocynus forskahlii | reverse complement strand
GCAAGCCAAGTTTCACGTGGATTGGTGGTCAATGAAATTGTCAGTCAAAAACTGGTGAAACAACGCAATAAAAAACATAAATTCATAAATTCTTCAAAAATGTTCCTACAGGGGGTCCTCGGGTTACAACAGTCTCGATATACAATGTTTCGAGTTTACAACGATCACTCCCAATCCCATTTTCCTTTTTCTGTGGCTTAGTTGCGTCTGTGACTTTACAACTGTGTTAGAATAAGTAAGTGACTTAGGCTAGGGTGTGTTTCGATTTACACCATCACAGTCGAAGGAACGGATCTGTGGCGTACCTCAAGGACCCCCTGTACTTGTTAGACTTCATATAAGGTTTTGGACAACAGCAATGTCATATGAACATTATGTCGTCGTCTGTCATTTTAGCCACCATTACAGTTCCTAGATTGGGTCTCTGTACTATAAAGGCTACTTTACCCTTAATGTAAACAAAAATCAGATTTTCCTTCAAAGTATTAAAAAAAAATGCATTCCTCCTAATGTAAAGAAAGAAGTGCTTTTCCTTTGATGTATAGAAAGAACTTCATTTTCCTTGTCATAAAGAAATTATCTTCAAAGTAAAGATAATTACTTTTCTGTTACTGTACAGAGAAAACAGCATTTTGTATTTTGATTTACAGACGTTGCATTTGCATGTACAAAAGCATGTTCCTTAATACACTGATGTATGTATGTATGATTCCTTAGAGAAACATTTTTGTGAATAAGATTTGAAGAAGTTTTCCTAGCTTAACGAACCACCATATCAAAAATGTTCCCTAGAATTATATGTCCAAGGCAAGAGCCATGTAGGAACCTTTCTTTAAAGTTATTAGTCTGTTGAGAGTAGGTTTAATTTGCCTTGTTTCCAACTGCACTTCTTTATCAGCGTATTTCATTATTTCTCGTTGCTGTCCTTCGAGTCATGCACCTTTTCTTATCTACATTTCACCCAACCCAGTAAGTGCATTTGCTTTAATTTTCCTTCTCTCGGTTATATTGTCAGGGAGTCAAACTGACATGTTTGATTGGATTCTCCTCCTATCAGCTATGCCCCCCCCCCCAACCCAACATTTCTTTTGATGCGGCAGCTCTTTGCAGCGAATCAGGGGCGAAACAGAGCAGGGCATTGTGCCGGGATTTGTCACAGTTGTAATTTCTCTTTCATGACTCCTCAGGCAGCCAGGCGGGACGAGTCTTAATAACAGCACTGCGGAGGATGCGAGGAACAAATTTGTCATCAAAAAAAGCTGACAAATAGTGTGCATGTTCATTCATTCTTTCATTTGCCCCATTAATCCGGAATCCCTGGCTCAGTGGTAATCTGAGGCTGGAGAGCTGGATGAAGGGCGACTGTGGGATCTATAAATTGCTTTCAAATCTAATGGAGGTGTGCTGGAGTGCTGGCGTGTGTATCTGAGCCAGTTTAAACACAGCTCTCCTCCTTTTCTTCCTCACACTGCCTCTCAGTCCTATGGCATTTTTGCCCTGCGTCATTCTCCTCCAATGCATTCCTCTGCTCTTCCTCATCGTCATCACAACAAGCCGTCCACTCTTGGTCCTCTCTCGCCTCTCTATTTCTCCTCTTTCCCACTCTCTTTCTCTCTTTCCCTTTCGCTCTCACTCTCTGCATCTCTTTTTCTCACTTCCGAATTTTTTTTTCTCTCTTCCTCCTTCTCTATCTTTTTCCCTCTCTTGTTTCTCTCTCATGTTTCTCTGTCTCTGTCTCTGACATACATCCTCTTTCTTACTTTCTCTCCTCTCTGTCCTCTTTTATACTCCCCATCACTCTACATCTCTTTTCTCACTTCCACGTTTTCTCTCTCTCGTCCTTCTCCTCTGTTTTTCTCCCTCTCTTTTTCTCTCATGTTTTAGTCTCTCTATCTCTCTCTCTCTCTCTCTCTTTCTCTCCCCCTCTGTCTCCTTCAAAATCTCTTATTCTCTGACTTGTTCTGTTTTCCTCTGTCCCTCATCCAACTCATCCTCTTTCTTTCTGTCTCCCCTTTGTCCTCCTTTCCTTTCTCTCTGTCTCTCGGCATCTCTCTTTTTTTTAACTTTCTCAGTTTTTCTCTCTTCATCTCCCTCTGTCGTTCTCCCTCTCGTTTTTCTCTCTTATGCTTCAGTCTCTTTCATTCTCTCCCTCTCTCTCCTCTGTGTCTTTATCCTCTTTCTTCAGACCGAATGAGGTTTACATCTGCTTTAAATGTGTTAAATGAATAAGCCCTATATACTTAGAATGCTGATACTTAAGAAACATGGAGTGACAAAGTGTGAAAATGCCCTAGACGCATTTAAAACAGATTTAAATCTAATTGATCAAACCACTTTGAGAGCTGGTTTGAGACATTAAACAAGTGTAAATGCACCTGTATTCAACAACTAAATCCCCTCCCACCTCCATCTGCTCATTTGAGGAACACTAGCCACTAAACAGAGATATTGCTGCCGAGACTTGTTTCTTTCATATTACTTTTACATTTACAGTGACAATGACCAAAACACCCCTTTCTTCTAACATTTTCTGGCTGAATCCCCTCACGTCTGTCGAATCTATAACGCTCTCTGTAGACACACTCTCATCTGTCCCTGTGTTACTGTGTTCACGCTCTCTGTGATGTTAGACTGGAGGAAAATAGAGAAATGTTTGGTTTTATATGAAATTATTTCTTTCTGATTTATTGGAAACACTCTTTCTTTCTTTCCCACTCCATATTTCTTTTCTCTTATCTCCTTCGTTCTCTCTTTGATGTCTTCCCCTACTCTTTTTTCTTCTATATCTTGGTCGATCTATTTCTCTGGCTGTCTCTCTCTCTCTCTCCTCTCTCTTTCACCCTCTTGTCTTTCTCTCACTCCTTTTTTCTCCCTCTGTCTTCCTCCCTCTCCGTTTTATTTCATTTTATTTTATTTCATTTTTTTTCTCTTCTCACATCCTCTCCCTCTTTTTCTCTCTTCTTCTTTTTCTGTCTCCCTTCGTCCTGTCTCTCTCTCTCTCTCTCTCTCAGTTGTTGAACTGATCTAAATAATGGATGATAAAGTTATATGAATGAATAATAAGGTATGACATTAGCACATCACAATCATCGCAGATGGAAGAAGGAAAATGAAATAAGGAAAATCATTTTTAAAAATGAATTCGGTTTAGGCTTATTTTCTGTGTCTCAGCCTCTCACTCTCACTCACACACACTGCATTACCTCCCCCTCTCTCCATCATCTCTGCTCATTAGGCTCATTCCTCCCTGGGGAGCAGGGGGTGTTCGCTGGGGTGCAGCAATCCCACTCAGCACGGAGCCCTTAGCCCGTATTTCTACATTGCAGATATTGACTGAAAACATATCGGAAATCCATAAAGCACAGCAACACCATGCCTTGCGAAAGGGTTCCAGTCAGTAATCGGCACTGTTCTGGTCATTTATGGCATTTATTTCAGAGTCGGTAGATAAAGTATACTGGATAGCTCTTACCACAAACACAACAGATCTAATTAGGTGCCACCAGCCCAATTGTTTAAAGTGAATTATGTAGTGATTATTAATGAGCTATAAATGTAGTGATCATTAATGAGGTGAGGTAAAGGTTAACCAGACTGGCACTATGATATCTAGCTCGATCCAGAATGGGGAACTGGGATGCCTACATTAAGTAGTAGTTTAGGGCAGCTGGTGGCCTGGTGGTTGGGGCGTTGCCCCTTTGATCAGAAGGTTGTGGGAAAGAATCCCAAGCCTACTAGTGGCAACTCTTGAGCCTGTTCCCCGGGTGCTGTGTTCCTGACTGCTTCGTTTGGTGAATGGGTTAAATACAGAGAAAGAATTTTGTGCTGTTCACACTGTGGTGTGTTCACGTATGACAAAAATGGTCACTTCACTTTGGAGTTTGTTCTCCTTCCCATACATAGAACAACAGGGACAGGCACCTTCACAGGAAGGAGTTATGATGGTCCAGTATGGCTTGGAGAGTTGGGTGGATTTCCACTGGGACTATTATGGGCTCTATTTTGATGATCTAATACAAAGCATAAAGCGTAAGACGCCGCTAACATGTATGCCCAAATCCATTTAGCTATTTTGACAGCGGAAAAAAACAGACTTGATGCCAGCGCAAGGTGTAAAAACGGCGTGTTTACCTGGTAAACCAGACCTGCTCGTGCATTCTACATCGCTGCCTCTCTATTTATATTTAACTTTTTCCTACACTATTTGCAAAATATTTTGATGAACACCCTCAACCTGCTGTTTAAATAACTATGAGTGTTTACTGGTCAAATAGCCTATCATCAACACATAGTTCTGATAATAAACTCAAATGGAACTTTAATGACATGGTTTATTCTTTTCTTAATTGTTTTGGCGTCTCATTAAACAACATGATTACAGTATTCTATACTCTATGTACTCTACAATATATAAATGACATAAATTAAAATAACATTAAAATGCATGTACCTGTGTCCATAACGCGTGTCGTGAACACTCATATTTCTAAAACGCGGCGCTTAAATATCGTTTAATAAAATGCCACTGACTTCAGTCACGTTTTGTGTTGGTTTAAAGCATGATGTCATTTTACTGCCTTAAAATAGCAATACACAGACAATGTGCCCAGACATTTAAGCACCGCTCCTACCAAATCATTTGTTACTTTGAAAACGTACGTGCATAGCCTGAAAATGAGGAGTGCCGTGGCATGAGACAAGCAAAACCACTGTGCCTTGCGCTTTTCACCCATGCAAAATAGGGCCTAATATCTCAGACCAACTCCTGAAGCTCGTCAGACTAAATCAGGATTAAATCTGCTTTAAATACATCTTGTGTGGGTTAACACCTGCACTGTTACGTGAATTAGCTCAATAAAGTTATAAACCTCTTAATCAAGACGCACACAAAGACTGAGTGTGAACACACCATAGGCGCATTTAAAACAGTTTTAAATCCAATTGACAAAACCCCTTTAAGAGGTGGTCTGAGTTGTTATACTAGTGCAGATGGATCCACATTTGACAACCAAAACCTTCCCAATACTAATATGGCACCTCCATCTGCTCATATGAGGGAAATTAGATCTGCTGAGTTTCTCTTCTTAGTTTGATTCAGTAGTCTTTTTGGACCATTTCTTTTTGTCTGTTCATCATGAAACTAAGTGTAAACAACAGCTGGATTTTGAAACTATGTAATAAGTAAAAAAAAAAACACAAAAACTGGGATGTGAGACATTGTTCCTACAGTGAAAAAAAAATTAACTATACTATATTGGACTGAATGGAAATGTGTAACAATTCAATCAATTCATTTTTTTATTGTTATTTAGGGATAGAAAGTCTTCTTTAGAGGCAAGTGTTTGTATTTCACTTAAAATAAGTGATTTAATTTGAGCTAAATGAAGACCCTATGGCATAATGTCCAAACAGAAAAGCAGAACTTGAGGTAATGCCTGCTAATGGAGTTGCCAAATGGCAAACCACAACATTAGGTGATCATCTATGTTTTCTAATTGCCTTAAACACAATTATAACGACCGCCAAAAATAGAAAGCTGTCTCTAAAACAGCCCAAAGCACTTAAAGCAACACGTTCACATGACTAAACCCACAGGGCACTCGGAGTTCACTTTTCAGATCAACTCGCAGGAACACGACATGAATCAAGTGGCTAATCAGCGAAAGTGGGGCCACATGCTAAAAGCTGCATTTCCGAAAGCACCTCCGGCAGCTGTGTGTTATTAGGGAGGCCAGTGTGAGTCAGAGTGCTGCTGGACTGGGCTGCTAGCTGATGATTGGCAGTATTTATAGCAGTCCATCAAGACAAAACTGCCCAAGCTTCATCAGATGAAGCGAGGAGAGCAGGCGTCGATATACCGCCGCCCCCTCTAGTCCATTACATCAAAAAGCGAGGGGAGCAAAAGCAGTTATAGTTAGGACTAAAGACATCGACTTGTTGAGGTTTCAACCCTCTTGTTTTGAATTCCACCTATTTATTAATTTAAATTAAACGGTTGGGTGTCAGTTAGAGATATGGAAATGTCTGAACATTAACTCTCTCCCTGTCGTTTCCTTTTAGTCAGCGGTGTGCATTCAGGTCTTAGTGGGTAGTGTCGTGTGTTAGGCATTGTAGAACATACATGTCATCCAAAGCAATTTGATCTTTGTTGCTAGGTTAGACCAGCTTCACAGAACGGTGACATTCATCCCAATAAGAAACTGTAGTGCTTAAAATCTTAAATAATTGGGGTGATATTCATTGCAAACGATAATTAACTTGCATGTGTGTGAAAGGTCACACTGGTCAGGTACATCAGATGTAGCCTTTTTGTTGTGTAATCATGCTAACGTTAGCATAGTGGTATATTCATTGTTGGTTCCAACCTGCCTATGTTTGAGCTGGTGTAACATAATCCATAATCCAATCCATCATTGACTTAAATGGGATTTTCTGCAGCATGTTATTCCACCTATATGGGTGGTCTGCAAACTTGTCCAGCCTATCAGTAGTTATTACAAAAAGTAAGCATTTTAACCATTTAAAACTGGAAAAGATGTTTCCCAAATTACCCGATGACTCATAAACCCCCTTTATGATGACATTTCCAGAATCACTAAAGGATAATCAGTTAACTACGGCATTTAAAGCTTTACTAATAAAGTTTGAGCCAATGACTCAGGGGAGGCCACAGTACCACAGAGTTTAGATTATCCTCATTTCAGCAGAATGATATTTAAATCACCAGCTGATTCCCACACTCACAGCGAACTGAACTGGATGTGTTAACTGTGTTTTTAACCCCGACCTTTATTAAAATTTATAATCATACATATCACAAGTTACTGATAGCTTTGGTACTGAGAATCATCTCACTCCTCTGTAGTCTCTCACTGGGCATCAGTGCAATCCCATGGAGCAAACATTTAAGCCTTTGAAAACATGCTAGCAAGCAGTTGGCACAATATGCCATAACAAATTACCCAAGATAACATCTTTGTTTAAAACATCAGGGCAGGAGGGAGCTGGCAGAACACTCTCAGTGTCACCAGCAGAGTAGCAGCTAATGCTTGTAGTGTATACAAGGGGAGTCTAGTAGTGCAGTCCCACTTGTCTCTGTCAGACTGACGCAGACAAAACAGAGAAATAGTGTTTTGCTTTTATCATCTCAGCGAAAAGGTCTGTCAAATGTACGGATTATGTCTGTGTTGCATCAGCTGTTACAGGACAATCTATATGTCTGCACAAAGTGAGAATCGGGTTCAGAATTTGGACGCCTGTCTATGACCACTCTTGGATGTCAATATTCAGTTCAATACATGGTTTGGAGACTTTTGAACATCTTTGGACCTGCAAGATAGGTGGAGGAAATTGGAAAAGTTGTCAAAATCAGTAGCGGGACAGTTGCCTGTTGTAGCATGATGTTCCTACTGCTGTCATTGTGTCCTGTCTGATTATTTATTCACAAATGTACAAATACTTACAGATACTTTTTTCACAAAACCTTTTCTGGCCAGTATGTGGCCCTGCACGTCCTGGGTTTAACTCCATTAAGGCAAAGGAGCACTCTGGCACTTCAGCAAGTGTAGTGTGTTACTCTATTTACCATTCATAGAGTGTCTTAGAGATGTCACTTGGATTCTCTACCCCACGTACTTACTCACTCAGGTAAAACAGTCCTGTTTTCCAGCTCTCCTGCCTCTCCCTCTGTCAGCTCGCAAACACAAGCTGCTTCTCTCTGTCTCTGGCACCCCTGAGAGACTGAGTCCACAGAAACAGTGGACCTCTCATAACGGAAAGAGCCCCCGGGAGCAGAACAGCGCTGCTCACTGAGCTGCAGAGGCTTCCAGGAGATTTTGGAAGAGCTCCTTCAGAAATGAACTCTCATTTCTCTGCAATTGTTTAAACACCACGAATATCTTTGAGTTGACCATTTGAGAACATAGAGGGCACAGTAATCCCAATTTGCTATCCCGTACTATACTAATCCCTATGTACTGGCCACAATCGGGACAAAAGCAGTATTAGGACTAATGCATGGTAGTTTTTCATATTTTTGGTTTTTTATTTTAGTGGTTCCTCAGCCCACTCAGGACTGAACCAACAAACTCTTATGAACTGAATGAGGTCAGCCAGGGCTAGAAATCAATGCTCTGAAATTGAGACTGAGATTAAGATTTCAAGCTTTTCGATTTGCGGATATTAAGTTAATACATCAGTATTACCTACAAAGAGCAGCAAGCGATATTCCGTAGTATACGGTTGCTGTAGACCTACTCTCAAAGTCACATGTCTCCAAGGCTTTCTGCATGGTATTAGTTTGTTCCACATGCAATCGTAATTATGACACAAACAAGGCCTCATGTTGGCCGTGTGAAAGGTGACTGGGTTTGCAGGGAGCATTAGTGGGATTATAATGAGGCTAACGGTGGAAATGCCCATTGCTCTGCCTGTGGCTTCCAGCCTAATGAATCAAGCTGTGCTACACGGAGAGGTAATCTGATCAGGGGGATGCACTCTTCAACCTCCTCTCAGGGCACCACTGCAGTGCTAATCATGTTGCTAAAGGTAATGACGTCAGCAGCACATTGGAACATTGTTCCTTCTGGAAGTTCATGAGATTTCATTTGACAGGGGTCTACATTTTACAAGTACGATTTTACAGGTGTGGAAATAATTTCTGGAAAAAAAAAAAACTGGACTATTTTGGACTGGAGTGTTTCAGGATCGAATCAGATATGCAGAAGACATGCTCTCCTGAGCTCCAGTAGTAAAAATGCTTTGTACAATATGTTTGTGAGCTGAATTAAGACACGAATTCAGTGTGTCTTATGCCTGAGATTGAAATGGAATTACATACATTTAAAAAAGTGATCTCAGATTTGTTTGCAGTGTACATTTGTTGATCACAAACTAGTAAATCAGTACTTAACTAAAGGAACTTAACAATAGGCTTGGACCAAATTAAATTTTTAGGCTTCAAATACTTGTTGGTGTTTCAGGTTGAGCATCCAACCACTCATTCCCAATACCACTGGGAAAAATAATACAATTAATATTTCATATTACTGTCATTTTAATACTATATTTATATCTTACATGGTTTAAATAGCACATAACTTTAGAATACATACATCAATACCCAGCATATCAAGAGTATTGTCAGAAATTAATACGACAAAACTTTTTTTAAGTGAATGTGAACAGCTTTCCTCACTAACATGGTCATATTCTGGATCTAGTGCTCACTATATGTGTAGAAAACAAACATGTCTCTCACAGCAGCTGTTCTCATTTTGATCCATTCTTGTATATCGTTCAGTATAAACATAAGAGAGGGGTATAATTAAATCACTGTTTGAAAAATGTAAATATGCAGGAATATTTTGACTCTACACCAAGTGTTGATATGCTCTGAATATCCCGCCATACCAGATGGGCATCTCTGTACTTTCCTAATTATAACAAATATCCAGACATAGGCAACACCTTGAACTCTTTAGTATGTTTCTCAAAACATTCCTCAACAGTTTTTCAGTGTGGCCTTATTCTGCTGAAAGACGCTACTGCTATTAGAAAATACTTTTACCATAAAGGTATATACTTGGTCTTCAACAATGTTTGGAGGGTTGAACCAAAGTGACAGCCACATAAATGCCAAGACCCAAGGTTTCACAGCAGAACATTGCACAGAGGATCGTAATGAGTGATCAGTAATCATCACAATGATCAGAATGACACAACAATGAATCCGAGTGTATTTGAGATCCGGGGCTATTCATTAAGCTTTTCTTATCTGTAGCCTTGGACGGCCCTGCAGTTGATGCAAAGGAAAACATGATTCATCAGACCAGACAACCTTCTTTCATTGTTCCATGGTCCAGTTTTGATGCTCACATGCCCATTGTTGGTGCTTCAGTGGTGAACAGGGGTCAGCATGGGCATTTTGACTGGTCTAAAGCTTTGTATACCCAAACACTGCAAGCTGTGATGCATTGTGTGTTCTGACACCTTTAACTTGGTCTAAAAAGATTCTGTGAGGTTAGACCAGATGGGCTAGCCTTTGCTTCCCACGGATATCGGGTGACCAAGTAATTGTGGCCGATTTACCAGTCGTCCTTCCTTGAACCATTTTTGGTAGGTCCTCACTCCTGCAACACCCTACAAGACCTGCCTTTTTGGAGATGCTCTGACCCAGTCATCAAGCCATCACAATTTTGCCTTTTTCAAAGTCACTCAGATGTTTATGTTTGCCCATTTTACCTGTTTTCAAAACATCCACTTTAAGAACTGACTGTTCACTTGCTGTCCTACCACTTGACAGAAACTATTATAGCGAGATGATCAATGTTATTCACATTACCTGTCAGTGGTTTTAATCTTGGGGCTGATAGGTGAATATTCAGTAATATTAAAGCAGTATTACTTGCCTTAAATCAGTGTTTCTGCACCATGGACTCAAATAAAGAGTGTCAAAGCAGCCAAATGAAAGAAACTGCATCCAGCTTTTCATGAACATGCCACTGGTTTGTTGATGGGGTTTAAGACAAAGCGTGAGCAGTGGGGTGTGAGGCATGGTATGTCTTGTCAGTTGGGTTTAGGATGCAGTATGACTTGTCGGTTGGGTTTAGGATGCAGTATGACTCGTCGGTTGGGTTTAGGATGCA
>JBBPCX010000040.1:34904263-34921646 GCA_037974365.1 Hydrocynus forskahlii | reverse complement strand
CAAGATAGCACAGATAAACCAGTGTCCCACACAAGATAGCACAGATGAACCAGCTTCCCTAAGGCTAGGTAGCACTGAATCCCAAGAGTGTGGAACTGCACATGTGCAGAAGGCACGGTAGCACCTCTCGATGGGTAGGATGTTTCGGCAGAACACTGGACCGTGGTGCGATTAATCAGTGTTAACACATTATTTACTAAACAACGACAATTATTTTATCGCACATTTTAAAAAATCATTTTCTTCTAAAATTTTTTTTATTTTTTGGGCCCCTGTGTGCATGCAGCATGCAGCTCTATGTCTCAGCTGGTTTTCATGGGGGTCAGGCATCACATTACTTTTGTCCATATTATATGGACAAAAGTATTGGGACATCTGACCATTACACCAACAGGGACTTTAATGACACTGCTTTCAGATACATATTCTTTCATATGGAGTTGGTCTCCCTTCGCAGCTGCTGTAATGGTTCCACCCCCCACCCCCATGCTCTGGACTCTGAGGGTAATTTGTTTTTCATTAACAAACTAGATAGAAAGTGAATGCCCTGGCAGGGGCAAATAGCTTTGGTTTTATATATGATTTGATTACATTAATGTTTTAACTGCAGCTGTGTTACAGTGTAAAAGGAACACTGCTGTTAAACACTGCTGTCACTGCCAAACTGTGATGTCTGGGCGACTGGGTTCATCTTGAGAGCAACAGGTCTTGTGGTGGGTTCCTGGTCAGTGGTCTGTTCCTACCAACGACAGGGTCACAGACACCCAAGGGTCTCTGATGTGAGGAGTGAATACTAGTCAGCTGAAAAAGATGCTGACGGGATTCTGCGCCAGCCCAAAATTACCATTTTATTTAAGGCACCTAAACCACACACCGCAACAATATTTGGAATGAGTGCACGCAGCAAAAGTGGCTGCAGTGCAGGAAAAAAAAATAGCGACGATTGTGATGCGGTGCTTGGGTTGGCCAATAGGGGGGCCACCCCACAGCTCCGCCCTTGGAAAACAGACCCTGTTGTCTAAAAAAGCTGCAGCGTTCAGATGCACTTTATGTTTCGTGAAGTTTTATAATGTACAGTAAGTCCTAAACCACACATACAAATCAGTGCCACTTAAATGGAGAACTTGATGCAGTTTGATCCAGCTGAGAGAAGTTTTGTATTTACAGAAATGACTTCCAGTGGTTGCAACCCTGGTCTCATAGCTCCAGTTCTAAACTAATGAGGCAAATCTGGACTCCAGACGTGTCTTGGCTGATCACCCGTATCTGATGTAAGTGGAAAACCATGTAAACCTTTTGCCAAATGTTTTGCCAAACCATTCCTGTAACTGAATAAAGCCCCCAGCCACTAAAGCGTTTCAGTTTAAACTGAGGGCTTTATGAACATATGCGTGTGAATCACAGAAGGCAGCTGAGGTCTTAGCCCCTCACTTAGATATGATAGCAAGTGTAAAGAAAGGGCTGTTTGTTTGTAACGAAACCACAGAGCTTTGAATTTGTTCCTCTGCTTCTTTCCCTGTTGTCACTTTGAGTCCTTTCTGGGTTTATTGCTGTGCCAACAGTAACATGGTGAAAACTCTGAGCGCACAGCGCGTGCCTGTCCTCAGCAGGGGGAGGAAAGGGGGGGGTCCGTGTTCTCTCTGATTCATCCCCTCTCTAATTGGCCACAGTTTGCGCACGGTATTTCTCAGGGCTAATAATGCGAGACACATAGCAGCACAGCTTAAATCTGATTTGTGGACCTGCGCCGAGTGCGTGTGTGTGGTGCGAGAACAATAAGGGACAAGAGACCTGCTGAGAGGGAGGGAGCTGAAAAATGAGTTGGGAATATGAAAGTCAAAATGAAATGAGGGGAAAAAATGGTGAACACACCCTTAGAAATTCAGGGCTGGAGACAATAAAACAGAAGAATTGATTTTTTTTCTCCATTTTTTCTCTTCTGGCTTTGTCTTTAACTGGGTTTACATTTACAAGTCAGCAGCTATTTTTTTTTTTTTTATCGTTTTTACATTTTGAAAATGCAAGCTGCTGTTTACGTGGTGTGAATATTTCATGATGACTGCACCAACAGCATAGAGTCATTACATTACCATACTTTTTTTCCATAAAGGGTCTGTTTCAAAGATTCTAGGGCTCCGTATAAGAGGGACAATTGATTGGACAACCTTATGCAAACAGTGGAAACTCAATACGAAGGCCCACAGAATGACCTAAAAGATGATAATTCTTATTAGGCATGCTGGGGAAATGGTTCATTTAAGTTTATCATTATGATTTGAATATTTGTTCAGGATGTTTCCTGTTGTTATTTTGTCATTTTCTTCTTCTTAACTGCATGGTTCAATGGTAATTTCTTGAGATGGGGAGCCGAGCGGGAAATTATGGAAGTGTGCTTTTGCCTAAACGTGTCTAAATGTCTTTGCATTCATGCTCATTCTCATGTACGGCACTTCCTAGCGGCTATTCTTTGATATATGGGTTTCTTTGGAATTCAAATTGTCAGTTGAAGTCATAACTACTGCAATGGACTGGCAAGCTGTCAGGGGTGTTTCTCTTTATTTCACCCTATAACTGCTGGGACAGGCTCCAGGATCACTCACAACCCTGGTTAGGATAAGTGGCTCAGAACATGAATGAATGAATGAAAGTCAGATGCAGCATCCAGGGGCTTTTTTAGCTAACTGATCCTGTCCTGCTTGTTAGACTTGGGAAATAAGTCTTTTGTCATAAGTGTTTTTTTAATAAAAGCATGAATTAGCATAAATGAAAGTAGTCTACATAGATCTACTGATGGCCAACTCCTCCTGATGATACACTCTATAGAATGAATGGGCACAAATTCCCACAGAAACTCCAGAGTCTTGTGGAAAGCCTTTCAAGAAGAGTAGAAGCTATTACAGATGCAACTCCATATTAAAATCGATGTATCTGAATGCAATATCATTAATGTCCATGTTGGTGTAATGGTCAGGCACCCTAATACTTCTGTCCAGATAGTGTAGGTATTCCCATCACCAAGCTTGTAGGGCAAGGGCTAACACATGTTTGATCCAAGGCACATGAAGTGCCACAACATCTTTCCAAACTTTCTCTGATGCAACAGCCATTTCTTTTACATCAGCTGACAGGTACCTGTGTGATGGTGAGAGGGGGGAGGACCACTTATGTGGCATCAGCAGGGATCAGCACAAGACAATCTCTTTGAACTTGTTTGTTCTTTATTTTTACCTTGAATTCCTTCTTTTATGTTGCTTTTGCCTGACAGCACTGTAAGCTGCTTTTCTTTAAGGCTGAACATGTTTGTGCGTGTGTAATGACTGTTCTCTTTTTCTTGGTGTTGCTGGAACAGTTGGAAGTACATATTTCACAGGGCAAGAGCAGGATTTATAACCCACAAGACTGGTGATACGTCACTTCTAAAACAAAAGTGACATGGAAGCTGTCTAAATGTATTACTTGTATTTATGAGTTTGTTGGCTGAGTATTTGTTTTTTGCAGTAAACTCAGAAATTCATGAGTCAAGAGGAACATCTGAATGAACCATAACTCACTGATGATGTCCCATGACCTTCCAATTATATCTTCACCCTTGTACAGGCCACCTAGGGTGCATGGCCTATTTCTAGTCCAAAAAGTGGACTCCAGATGGTCCCCTTTTTGCTCTACACCAGTTCTTCACACAGCCGGTCCAGTTATACACTTCTTGACTGCTTGGTTCATTAAATATTAAGATGTCAAAAAAGACTCCTTGGAATAGAAAAATACTTTTGGTTTGCCAAAGCAGGGATTTGCCAAACATTTTTTCACGCCTGGATCCACGTAAAGGTAGTGTTTGTCCCAACAACATTTGCTGAAGTCTTTTAACTATGTTAGACCATGGTTACAAAATGAAAAATGAATATACTTGCATTATTACATCATTAGTGAGACAATGGAATAGAGTAATAATGAAACAATTATGCCACTTAAATGTTCTCCATTCTGATTCCTTCAGCTTTTACTCCCACACATCAATAAATGCGATTAATATTTGGCTTAAAATTGTTCATTGTTGTCACTTTATATGAGGAATATTTAATACACATACACATCAAACTGCTTTTACACACCCTACTCTCTCTGCTCTCTCCTTCTGGACAATATTAAATGTAATTCTTCTAGAGTTCATTTACAATTTATGAATAGGATATACTTCGTAGCCATTCATTTCCGAAAGATATTTCCCAATTAATCCAATTACTTCAAACACAAAAGTTATAATGGAACATTAACCAGCATGTCTACTAAGTCAATCAGTTCATTGTTCAATCTGGCTCACTGTAGTGAAAATGCGGTGTTAAACAGTACAGGGCAACTCTAGAAACATGAAAATGAATACAGTAAACCCCGGCAATATATTCCAAGAGCACCCGTGTATAGTAAAAAACAGCATTGCTGTGATGTAGTAAAAAAATGTCTAAAAATGTCTATTTCTAAAATATAAACCCTAAATATTCCCCCAAATATGCTCCCAAAACACTAAAATTAAATTTAAGTGTTTTGGGAGCAGTTTTGGGGGCATATTCATTACGCTTAAAGAAAATGTAAAGGTAAACCCGTATTCATACTGTACAGTGTACAGTAGGTAGCTGGTTTGGGCGTCCTGCAATCAGGAAGTTGTGGGTTCAATTCCCAGTACTGCTAAGCACCTCTGAGGTACCCTGAGCAAGGTACTGTCCCCACACACTGCTCCCAGGGCGCTGTGTTCCTGACTGCCCGCTGCTTCACTTGGTGAATATGTTAAATGCAGAGGAAGAATTTCGTGCTGTTCGTACTGTGTGCTGTGGTGTGTTCATGTGTGACAGAATGGTCACTTTCACTTCAATGAACTCCTGCAGCGCTAGAATGTAAATACTGATGTTACCCCTGTATAGACTGCACTGTATTTCATGCACGTGCATTTCTTTTGGTATGCGCTGTTGTTTTCTTTGGTATAAGCACAGTAAATACAGTAATAAATTCATTTAATTTACAGTAAAAAAAAAGAAGAACAAAACGAAAAACACAAGAACACTCGAGAAGCTCCATGGGGGAAATTCTGGTCTGCAGCTGACAGATGCGTCAACAGCAGCTAATCAGAAGCAGGGGAAATAAATAACGTTCTCGGATTGGCTACTTTCAAACCTCCCACCTCTGAGTACAACAGTATTTCACCATCCCAATATGCGCTTTCTTTGTGTTCTCGACAGTACCAAAACATTTATAGTTATTTTTTATATGGCAATGTAGCTGAATTAACATTAATATTTATGTTGCAAAATTAGTAAATTATATTTTTCTTAATAATTTAGCTCTAAAATTATAGATTGCCATGAAAATAATTGTGACGTCCGGGTTGTTTATGTATGGGCGTGGTGCTTAGCAACCCAGCACAAGGACAACGGGTGGGGCTAACAAGGCCAGGATGTCACAAAAGCAAAAAAGGATACCTGCAGTTTCCAGGTTAATGCGGGGGTATCAGTGAACAAATATTAGTTTGGTTCTTCACCATGGACTGAAACTGCGACTGCTGACCGCATTAAAGGGGTGGAGGGGTTACTGTATATAATAAAAATAAAAACTCCACCCTAAATTTACTGCCCTCACATGATTGGAAAGTTATTATTTTATTATTGTTGTTTGTTTGTTTTTTTTGCAGTTGTAGTTAAACAATCCTGAAAACATGGGGTGACCATTAACCCATCTCCCGGCATCACTGATTCCAGTTAAAGTTTTTTCCAAGAACTGCATGCCCAAACCAGGGACCTTTAAGGAACCGTGAAGAGTGTTGAACAAAAATGTGGACTGTGGTGGCATCCCCAGTAAATAGACTGGGAAATGTTGGCCTAGGCTTATTGGCAGCAGGGGACAAGTGTTGGAGCTTGATTCATCGCGCCCACATGCCGTGATCAAATCCTGCATGGCCCTGATCGTGGACACGCTTCACAAACAACATCTCAGCCTGGCTCGTACCTTCTCCAAGACGAGGAGTCCTGTCAACAACAGAAGTGGCATATGTTACAGCAGACTGGTATCCAGGATACACTCTGCTGCTGACTGCTGATTGATTGACAGTGTGGGACCCTGGGCAGGGGTCATGGTGCATTTTGTAGATGATTAAACCCCTGTTTTTCGTTCCAAGTAGATCTGCTAAGCTCCTGAGGCCACCGTTAGTAACACCATCTTAATAAACAGCTTCTTCTTGCGGCAATCAATCTTACCAAATGCCATGCCACGCAGGAGAAGTATTATCGTTGAAAACATAGGAGCTCTCCTGGCTCTCCAGGAGTGAAGAATATGATCAATACTCTCTCTCTTCGTCTAAATTCTCTCAGGTCAATGGTGTGTTAAATATCAGAGAGGAAGCCCTCGCTCCACTAATGGCAGGTATTGCAACTCCAGCATCGAGGTCGATTGGGAAAACAAAAGTGGCTCCAAAATGGCGCTTCTGTCGCCATCGATTCGCCCGGCACACGCACACTACTGCACCTATTCCGGCTGCACTCGCCGGGAAGAGAGCTAGCTGCCTCTGCATTTCTCTCTCAGTGTGTGTGTGTGTGTGTGTGTGTGTGTGTGTGTGTGTGTGTGTGTGTGTGTGTGAGCCTGCACAGCAGGGAGAAATACAGAATATCACATTTCACCCGCAGACGCCTCCCCTTTGAGAGGCTGATACACAATTTACAGCAGAAGCAAATTGCAAAATAGATTACCTGCTTGGGTTTTTCATACTGTCTCTGCAGAGTTTTTACCACACCGGCTTCTGAAAAAGAAAATAGCTGTCAGTGACACATGCAGATGTTGAAAGTGCTTCTCCACATTACAATAAGAACCTAATTTCCAGTCTATGAGAGTTGAATAGTTTCACTAAGAGACTCGCACACTGAGGCGGTTGCTCTAGCTAGAAGGGAGCAGGGGCAATAATGGGCATATCCCAGCCACAAAGTGTTTTAACTACTCTAATGGCCTACTGTGTGCATAGACTCTCGCTCATAGCAACAGTTCTCTCACACAGCAGTCAGTCTGAGAGACAGAGGAGAGAGAGAGAGAAAGAGAGAGAGAGAGAGAGAGAGAGAGAGAGAGAGAGAGAGAAAGAGAGAGAAATGGGTACAGGATGGAGGAGGGAGCTCAAACAGAGGCTTCATGGGAGAGAATACTTTACAGATGTCTTGATTTCAGACTTGGAATGCACTTTAAATGTGTTTATTACTTACTTTGACTTGCAATCTGCTCTAACTTACTTTAATGTTCTTTCTGTCTGAGATCATGCTCTGTTGTTGCCAACTGAAACATCACAGACAGCTATCAGATCGCACGCACATTTCTAATAGTTTATTGTGGCATGACTCCATTTGTGACTAAATGCTAGTACATTCACTTTTTACTTTTCCTCACAGTAGGGCCAAGGCGTCCATATGGGCGAACCCAGCAAAACATGATTCGTCTCCCAGATGGGCAGATTATGTCTATACTGCACTGGTTGGTCCATATCTGTATGTCTGCAGAATTTCAGTATTTTCTCATTGATATTCAGTTCATTATATTAATGTCTGGCTTGGAGATTTTAGCTTCAGTGCCTTTGCCTGTTCTAGCATAATGTTCCTTGCTGCCATTGTGTGCTGTCCAAATTTTTATTTACAAATATTACTGCATAAAAATACACCATAAAAGCTTTCATTCAGGGTCCTCAGGGGACGTAACGTTGTTCAGTGGGAACTAGACAGTCATCTAGGGCAGCACTTTATGAAAGGTGGGAAAACTTTCACTCCCACCTAAAATGTTTGTTCTCCATAGTCATTGGGCTAGAGTACTGTCAATCTGACAATGACCAATGCCATTGGATCAGAGTGCTGTCAAGGAATCACAGTAACATATTTTTACATATACATCTACATTTAGGGAATTTAGCAGTCGCTCTTATCCAGAGAGACGTGCTCAAGTAGTCCACATCTGTTCTTCATACCTGAAAAGCTATACTTAAATCATCATCCACTATTACTGCCTTTTTTAAACACATTTAGAGTACCGTGCAAAAGTCTTAGACATCTGAAAAAAACTCTATTTAAAACTTGTTTAGCTGAGCAGGGTATGTTAAAAGTTAATATTAGAATATACAGAAATAATACAATAAATAGTGATTTTATGTATGTTCATGTGTTTGCTTAATCACTCCTAGACCTCTCCTCATGGAAGCCCAGGATTACAGTGTAGTTCTTAAAAAATGCCTTAGATACCTGGTTCAGCTAAATCAATACTTCATTTGATTAAATCGGAAGCTGCTGATTTCACAAATCCATTCAAAGACTGGAGGCATCGAGGTGAAATCTGTAACTGAACCTGCATTCTTCTAACCAGCTCATAAAATTTCAAGTACTTTTTGCAAACAAAACAAATCTTGATATTATTTAATGCTATTTGTTTGCATTTATTCTAATGTCATATTGTGTATTTGCTGGGGGAAAGTCCCTTACTGCTCAGATATATTACTTATAATTGCCACTGGAGCCTAAGACTTTTACACAGTACTTTATGTGTATGTTTGAATAACATTGAGTTTGTATTTGATGACCAGAACAGAGAGTAGACTGTCCATTTACGAAAGCCTGTCTGTACAAATGGATCTGTGTTTTTGAACTCAAGGCTTCTTTCATGTCCATTTCGTTACCAGATACAACATAACAGGGGTGAGATGTAGATTAAACAATATGGAAGAATGCATTACCAGTTAAACCTGAAGTAAAAAAAACAAAACACTGGCCTGTTTCAGTTTGTGTTTCAGTTAGCTAACCTACTGGTTGACTTTCAAAGTCTGTATTACTTTGCTGGGTTTAGTATGGTATATGGCTAAAACAAATAATGAAATGAAATGGACATGAAAGAAGCCTTGAGTTAAAAACCTCAGATCCATTTGTACAGACAGGCTTTTTGTAAATGGACAGTCTGTTCCTGAATCAGTCCTGTCTCTCCCTGTTATCTTGCATCTATGGTTTATGAAATGGGTCAGATTTCACGCTTGGATATTTGCGTGCTGATCTAGGTGCCCTAGGTTTATTGCCTACATGGATGATCCAGAAATATCTAATATATAGAAAAATGCATTACATTAACAGCATCTGGCAGATACTTTTTAGGCGGTGTTAGGAGTTATGCCCAAGAACTCTTACTGGTGTAGAACGATGAGCTGCCCAAGTTAGGAGCTACAAAACAGGCTTTGCGGTTGCCTGTCCTAGCATAATGGGCATAAACAGCATAAACAGGCTTTTCTTACAGTTTAGATATATACACTACCAGACAAAAGTTTGGACACATCTTCTCATTCAATGTTTTTTCTTTGTTTTTATTATTTTCTACATTGTAGATTAATATTGAAAACAAACAAAATGATGAAGGAACACCTGGAATTAGGCAGTAAACAAAAAAGTGTTGTTTTTTTTTACTTAGTTAAGTGGTTCTTGCCATAATGTGGAGTAGAACCGTAATGAAATAGGATCACTAACTGTGTAGCAAACCTACCATCACAACTGATGGTCCCAAACACATTAAGAAGCCAAGAAATTCCACTAATGAACTCTTGACGAAGAGCACCTGTTAATTAAATACCATTCCAGGCCGATACCTCATGAATCTGACTGAAAAAATGCCAAGAGAATGCAAAGCTGTCATCAGAGCAATCTAATCTTATCTTAGTTTCCATATGTGGACTGTATAGACTGGGGAGCAGTTGGAACATCCCTTTAACAATGTTTACATGCTGCATTAAACTTTCATTTAAAAAAGCAATGATTCAGTTTTCCATGATGTGGGTCCTTTAATAGAAGTTTCAGTTAATAAATGAAGAAATTTTGTAACATACTTAGCATCTTTACGGTTTATGCCTCTCACTTCACGATAATCTAATAATAGTTTAGTCACTTTAATCACCCTAAAACCTGTTCTTACTAATGCTGAAACTACCTTGAACCTAAACACTCTCTGTTAGTCATTTTAATGATGCTGGTGCCATAACTACAGACCAACTGCATCTTGTCAGTCATGATTATTAAAATTCCCTCCTGGGCATTTAAGCACTGTCCTAATTGGATCAGAGAACCAGTCTTTTAAAGGCAGTGTAATATCAGTGACTTACAGCTGCATGTTCCCACCTGCATTCTGATAAACCTCGCTTAGAACTTGCTAGCAGTTCAAGTATCTACCTACAGACAGACTGCCATAGTTCAAAGTGGTCTATGTTTACTGAACTCCTTAAATCCTAAAGGCATTTGAATGGGCATGTCGCTAACTACAAAATGAAAACAGCATTTCAGAGGTCTGATCTGTGTTGTAGGTGATTTGGCCATCATCTTGAACAGCAATGTCCAGTATAACAATATAAAAAAACCTCAAAATGTAAAAAAAAATCTACCATAGTCCAGGCCTTGACCCAGTACATATAAAACTACACTATACTGACAAAAGTATTGGGACACCTCTCAATTATCGAATTCAGGTTGCCCCTTACTTCCAGTGAAGAGCAATCTTAATGTTTCAGCACACCAAGACATCGCCATGCTTCTCTGTAGGACCATAGCAACCAGGATCAACAGAGACTCGTCTCACTCCAATAACTGTCTGTTTGACCAAATGCTTCTGGAGTTTTATGGCCAAAACAGAGAGACTCAGAAGGAGCTTCAATCCTCAGAACATGAAATCTTAACCAGGACACGACACTACTTTTAACTGTTAATTCTAACACAACCTGAACTCTGCCTCATTGTATCTCACCTGTTCTCTGTCACTGAAGTCTAATGTCAATCAGCACTGCAGTTTACAGCACAAATGTTCTATTCTGTTATTCTGTTACATTTTGCACACTCTACAAATCTGGCTTCTGTTTGTAAAACAGTAACCCCCTTTTTGCAGGGTTTACGTACCAAGAGCACCTGCATATAGTGAAAAACCACATTGTTGTGATGTGGTTAAAAAATGCCTATTTTTATGGTGTAAACCCTAAATATGCCCCCAAATATGCTCCCAAAACAATTGAATGTCCTTTTAAACTCATTTTACCCTGAAAGAAAATGTAATGGTAAACCCGTGTTTGTACTGTACAGTTTACACTGAACTCCTGCAGTGCTAGAATGTAAATTCCGATGTTACCCCTGTATAGACTGTACTGTAATTCATGCACGCACATTTTCTTTGGTATGTGCTGTCGTTGTCTTTGGTATAAGCAGGTAAATACAGTAATAGATGAATTTAATTTACAGTAATAAAAATACAGGGCATTAAGAAGAACAAAATGAAAAACACGAGAACGCTCGAGACGCTCCACGAGGGAAATTCTGGTCCGCAACGCCACAGGGCAGCAGCCAATCAGCAGTAAGGAGAAATAAATAACGTTTTTGGATTGGCTACTTTCAAACCTCCCGCCTCTGAGTAGATTGGGTTTTTCACTATCCAAAGATGCGCTTTCTTTGTGTTCTCTCGTCAGTAACAAAACATTTATAGTTATTTTTATATATAAATGTAGCTGAATTTACGTCAGTATTTACAAAATCGGTTACAAAATCAGTAGATTTTATTTTTCTTAATAATTTAGCATTAAAATGCATGAAAAATGATATATTGCCATGAAAAAAGATGAGACGTCAGGGCCTCCTCCACCACACCCCTGGGTTGCTAAGCACCACGCCCAAACATAACCCAGCACGAGGACGAGGCCCCGACGTTACAAAAGCGAACAAAATGCGAGGATATCTGCCGTTTCCGCTTTAGTGTGAGGGTTTCAGCGAAAAATGATTAGTTCGGTTCTCAGAAAAAATCAGCGTTGGACTGATACAGCGCCTGCTCATCCGTGTAAAAGTGGGGGTTTACTGTATTTGTTATACGCTATATGGACAAAAATATTGGGACACACCTGTCTTTCAGTGTTCCGGCTAGGCCCCTTACTTCCAGCGAAGGGCAATCTTAATGCTTCAGCATACCAGGTTTAGGCTTTCTAGAAGTATAGGCTTTCTCTTTAACGTAATTTAAATTATTTGATAACTTCATTGCCCAGTCTTATAAGTCAACACAGGGGCACAATTCACTACATGTTGTACTTACATAAATATGCACGTGAGAAATACAGAAATCTTGAAATCTTGAGCCTTAATCATACCAAACCTGGTCAAGGTTCTGATCTCAGGTGTCTTGCTTAGCACTGAACTGCTCTGGCCTTCTCTCCCATCCTGCGCCACACAGTTGGATCCTTGTGCTCACGCTGTGCCATCAGATGGCGGGAAGAACGCGCTTTTATGGTTGCCATTGGCAACAGAAGTGCCTCTGCTGCCCGGCTAAGACAAAAAGCAAAAAAATAAAACAATTAAAAAAGCAATATCAGCTTGTGTTTAAACATGAAACCTAAATCAGATTCTGTGTGTTTACAGGCAGTAAGGAGGTTAAGCTGAGAGCTAGTGCAAACAGCTCTGTACACCAGTCCATCATGCTCTTATTGCTATTTATACATTTTATTACCTTCATGTGGAAAAAAGGCATTGTTAATGATTAAGAAAACATCTCCTGCTGTCAGTCACCGGGCCTGTTAATCGCAGTTTGGCATGCAGGTTCCCAGCCATGGAGAACCCCAAATTGCATTCAGCATGAACCGAAGCTGGAAAAGAGGAATGAACTCATGCAGCTTTTATTTTAAAGCATGAAGACCTTACACTTACACTGTGCATGATGATGTACAAGAGTGTATATCACACATTACAAATGGAGTCGTGTAAAACTACTAGATCGTTTACACTATACGGACAAAAATACTCGGACATCATTACACCAGCAGGGACTTGACAATGCATTCAAGTACATAGACTTTAATATGGAGTTGGTCCCCCCTTTGCAGTTATGATAGCTTCCACTTTTCTTGGAAGGCTTTCCACAAGATTTTGGAGTTTCTGTGGGAATTTGTGCCCATTCATTCTGTAGAACATTTATGAGGTCAGGCACTGATGTTGGACTAGAATGTCTGGCTCGCAGTCTCAGTTCCACTTCATCCTAGAGGTGTTAGATGGCGTTCATGTCAGGGTTCTGTGTGGGCCAAGTTCTTCCACACCAAACTCATCCATCTATGTCTTTATGAACCTTGCTTTGTGCACTTTGTGTACAGTCATGCTGGAATAGAAAAGGGCTTGTTCCAAACTGTGTCCTCAAAGTTGGAAACATGGCGTTAAGATTGTCCTTCAGTGGAAGCAAGGGGCCTAGCCCAAACCCTGAAAAACAGGTATTTTTGTCCATATATATACATATTTTGGTCCATATGGTGCATTTTTATTGCAGCCACTGTAATGACTGGACTTAAACAGAATAGTGTTAAATCAGACAGCGCCCTCTGTTGGACGCTGAAGAAATGAAACGCTGTTGTTTAACCATGTCAGCTTGTCTCCATCTGCTGGGCCACAACATTTCTGTCAGAAATCCTGTAGTTAGGAGATTTTTATGAAATGTATAATGCCAAGAAAGCACAGCAGGTCCATATTTTATATGCTTGTGCTAAGACAATATCATTCAACTAAGTGCACACACAGCAAACGACACAGCCTCAAAATGCAGGACTTAATGACACAGGAAATCCTTTCAACCTGTGGCCATGAGACTGTTTAATTCCTCCCTGTTCTGTAGGGGAGGTTTTCAAGTCATTATTCTTTTCTGAATCCAATGTGTGCAATTAACAACTCAACCATTTCATTTGTGAATTGTTTGAATGTTATTAAATGTTAATCTCTTTACCTTTTCATCTGCTGCTATTGTATTTTTTTTTTTTTACTGCCCTACCATTAAGCCACTTTCATAAGTCATTTTGCACCACTGACCTGCTGGTACAACACACTAAATCTTTACATACAGGAATGTCTGTGTTACCCTGTTATTTTTTTCCACAAATGTCCCAGTCATGCTGTTGCACCAATGTTTATCGTCTTTCTATTTTTTCTAGTGTCTTACTTTATGTTATTCTTTGTCATTGTACTGTGCATGCTCATGGCACAAGAATAAACAGTTATTTCTTATCTTGTCTTATCTTATCTTATATTGTCTTATGATGGGGCCACTTAGAATACCAAACAAAGGTCTACATTTGGTGGTCCTTTTTACTAGTTCATCTGGTGGTTCAATTTTTCATTCATTTTACTAAGGGTACCAGTTTGGAAAATACTTTCAGAAAAAAAGGAATTAGCAGCATATATAAAATTCATTGCTAATGCAAAAATAATAACACATAATTGCAACTTAATTACTTACCCACTTCTGAGAGAGGTCTGGTTTCATTACGTTACTGCTTGGTGCTATTTTTAAGAACACTCATCCATTTCAATATATTACCTTTCTAGAGACTATAATCTCTAACTGGGGGGTGCTAAGGAGTTGCTCCATACCAGAAACGGGTGCAATGCTAGATACACTGAATGGACAAAAGTATTGAGACGCTTGACCATTACACCAACAGGGATGCCACTGCATTCAGATACATAGACTTTAATATGGAGTTGGTCCCCCCTTTGCAGCTGTAACAGCTTCCACTCTTCTTGGAAGGCTTTCAACAAGATTCTGGAGTTTCTGTGGGAGTTTGTGCCCATTCATTCTATAGAGCATTTATTAGGTCAGGCACTGATGTTGGATGAGAAGGCCTGTATCACAATCTCCGTTCCAATTACGTCTTTATGGAGCTCGCTTTGTGCACTGGGGCACAGTAATGCTGGAATAGAAAAGGTTCTTCCCCAAACTGTGTCCACAAAATTGGAAGCTGGAAGCATGTCAAAGTTTGAAGCAAACGTCTTGGTATGCTGAAGCACTAAGACTGACCTTCAATGGAAGGGGCCTTGCCCAAACTCTGAAAAAACAGGTGCGTCCCAATACTTTTGTCCATATAGTGTATCGTAAGTTGTAGAGCAGCCATGCCAGTGTCCAGCGTGATTAGCTGAGGTTTAAAGGGAGTTCCTCCTCAGTTTGTAGAGTTTACTCTTAATAAATAAAAATAATATCATATGACTGAATTAGACCTTTATCCAGAGAACCAGTCCTACTGCAGTCGCACGCAAATTCAAAATTTAACGGTTATCTAACGAACCAGCTCGAGCCCTGGCGGTTCGTACAGTTGTACACACAGTTCATGTCACGAAACATTATTATTTTATTTCACAAACAACCGAAGCCCATTTTAAGTCCCATCAATGAACAATAATTGATTATCAACTTCAGCTCGTCGTTCTGGGCAATATTCACCTCAGGTAATACTAATTAAACCTAATTAAAACTTCATTTAATACATAGCTAGCATAATTCCATACTGAAGTCAAAACTGATTGTAAGATTTAATTTTGTCATTAGATTGAAAGAGTGGTAAATTAGAAAGTGAATTTCAGATTTATCTAAAATAATGTGTAGTAAATGATCTGTCATCCTGTCTCTAACCTTTAATGTAGCTATACTATATGGACAAAAGCATTGGGACGTGTGACCTTTATGCCAACAGTGAATTTAAAGACATTGCATTCAAATACATAGATTTTAATATGGAGTTAGTCCGCCCTTTGCTGCTATAACAGCTTCCACTCTTCTTGAAAGACTTTCCACAAGATTTTGGAGTGTTTCTGTGGAAATTTGTGCCCATTCATTCTGCAGAGCATTTATTAGGTCAGACACTGGTGGTGGACGAGAAGGCCCGACTCGCACACTGTGTCCGCGAAGTTGGAAATATGGTATTATCCAAAATGTCTTGTTATGCTGAAGCATGAAGATTGCCCTTCACTGGAAGTAAGTAGCCACCTGAATTCAATAAAGAAGTGTGTCCCAATTCATTTGTCCATATAGTGCAGGTGTCACCATCATGGTGCCCCAAAGGACAACATGAGTAGCCCGTGGACCTGTTCTAAAAATAACACAACTCACCAGTGAGCAGCGTCCAACATTTAATTGTATCCTGTTGCTATTCTTCTTTAATCACATTTGCATTTATATAGATTTGAAAATGACAGTCTCTCAAAAAGCATTTTTATTATACATGAAGTTTAAGTAAACTTTGTTTTAGTGTATCGAATTGGTAGCCCTTCGTATGGCTCAGTACCCGTGAAGAAGCTCACAGTATCAAAAAGCTTGGTGATCCCTGATCTAGTGTATTTGTAACATGGAATTTTATCAACAATGCCAGCATTGTATAGAATTTAAAATAGCAAATGCACGCCCTCCAGTGGTCGATAGTTGCTCGTTTTCCTACCATAATAAGCTGTGACCAGTATGTGTCAGCAGAGATCTGTCATAAATGGAATCTGGCTCACTGCTGTTTCTCAGAGTGATCACTGGTCAAAGTCATGCTTTTTGGTAATAGTTTAACCTAAATTGTTTTTTAACCAACATAAAATGAACAAATGTTTTAATTCCGGTTCAAATTACATGCAAAATTCAAAGGAGCGTTTTTTGTGTTTCAAAATCTGTTCAACAGTCATCTGGGTAGTCCCTTGTACAGCACAAATGTTTACATTTCTCACTTACGGAACACGATTGTCATAGGTAACTTGTTATGTCGTTTGCAATACCAAGCTCTACAACAACCGGGCCAGAGAAAAAAAGAAAGACTTGACTCAATATTGCAGTGGGACTTATCATACAATGTAACTAGTGTTAATGGTTAATAGTTCACAGTATACCTTTTGTTGAGCTTTGGTAGAAATTAGTTATTATGGGCTGCCTGCACAGCCTGAATCTGGAATAGCAAAAACCCTCACGCAGCTTTAAAAATATTAAGCCTATGTCTTTTTGATATATTGCAACATGGCATTGTAGAGAACCTCTGCCTCAATGTGCCTTGAGAACATTTGTGACATGTCCACATAAAGAAGTTTAAAATGTTGAATTTGTTTTATGAAAATCGTTGCTTTAGGCCACTTAGGTAATGTTGCTATGCTGTATTACCATTGCTACATGCAAACTATATTGAACATAGCACTGGCAACCTCACCAAAATACCCCATTCAAACCTACAAGCTTTGTCAAATGTTGCTGTCAGATATGTGACTTTGTAGTGGCTGGTTATGTATTATGTAGTAAGTGTAGAATTACATTACATTATTACATTACATCATGTCTATGCAATGTTCAATCCACAGTGTCTTAAATGTATGCATGTATGGATGTACTGTCCATATTTATACACATACATATATCAGTTTTTGTATTGACCCAGAGCTGTCTGGGGAGAGGGGACTTAACAAATGAAAATATTTCGGCTTTGGAACATTTTTGTATACCATTATCATTTACCCTTACTTTTGTTAACCAATACTGGTATTATTATTATGTAGTAAGTATAGAATTCCATTACATTATGTTCATTCCACAGTGTCTTAGCTTA
>JBBPCX010000040.1:34872867-34886087 GCA_037974365.1 Hydrocynus forskahlii | reverse complement strand
GTGTGTATATATATATATATATATATATATATATATATATATACACACACATATATGTTTTTTTTCTTCTGTTTGAACTTATAAAATTTCAGAAAGGTATTGTGATGTACATTGTTATGTCTTTAACTGCTTTTGCCATATTGCCTAACCCTAGAAGAGGTATTTTATTTTTGACTTGAAAATGATAAAAATCTTGCACATACAATCTTGTTTTGCAGAAATAAAGGCCATCCTTTACATTCTGCTGTACTTGGAATATAGGCAAGTATAGGCTTAAACCTGTTAATACAGAATGTAAGTTAAATGTACTTGTAAATGATGTAATTATGTTTAGAAAGTACAGCGCAGTGATGATGTTTTAAAGGGCTAAACAGCTACTCAGGTGTCCCCCTCAGGGGAGCTCCCATGTCTAGGCACCGCAGTCGTGTAACTCAAGTTCAGGCTACGAAGAGAAAGTCAGAAAGGAAGAGTTAAAAAAAAAGAATTTGATGAAGCTCAGCATGGTAACTATGTTGCTAATTTTACAGACAACCAGTGCCTCAGATGGGTCCACTGGCCTGCTGTGTTGCACACTGTCACTCTTCCTTTTTTCCCCTTTTCTTATCCTTGACACATTTAACAAGTCTTTTTTTAATCTAGGCTATAAAGAGCCATATGTTCTGATGATTTTAGTGTGTAGGGTTTTGGGCAGGAGCTGTAGGTAGTGTCACCGCTGAATTCCGCTGGTTCCCGTTTAACTGGTTGAAGTTGTCCTGTACCACTTTTTCTCTTCCAGTAATAAGTGTCTACTGATGCCAGAAGTGTAAACTGAATACTCTGATTTTTATACCTGTCAACCTATGTAAACGTTCCAGAAGTCACAGTATTTGTTCGTTTTTAGAAAGATATTGCATTTTGCAACACTATCAGGCTGTAAACCAAATATTTTTCACTGTGTCCTTTGAGCATCCAGAACAAGTAAAAAGGCCCCTATTAGTCACATGTGAACACAACACATCACACCACACAGTGTGAACTGTGTGAAATTCTTTCTCTGCCCCATTCACCAAGTGAAGCAGTGGGCAGCCCACGACGCAGCACCCAGGGAACAGTGTGTGGGCACAGTACCTTGTTCAGGGGTGTAGCAGTGTTCAGGGGTGTAGCACTAGCAGGTCTGGGATTCGAGCCCACTGCCTTCTGATTGCAGGGGTAATTCCCTAACCACTAGGCCATCAGCTAAGCTCGTAACTGTAAATACACACATCAAGGTGTTTAATATATTGCAAGGCACAGCATGCATGTATCACTACCATTGAAATGTAGTGTTCCTATAACCTGGTTGGAAATGTTTCATATTCTGACAACTGCAGCTTTGTTTTTGTGGGTTTTTTTTTTTCTTTTTCTTTTTTTTTTTCTTTTCCATTGCCGCAGTTGGCCCTTCATGTTTCGTATTTCCTGTGTCACAGCACTATTGTGTCTCTCGGCGGGCAGTGTGTCCTTCAGTCACTCACAGAGAACACTTTATCAGTTTGATGCTTGTTGATACAGACAAATGGGAGCCATGTGCTCGCACTCGACAAATCATCACTCCTTAACACTGCATTCCTCTGAGACACCTTTGTCGTTATCCTCTGTGAGTTAGAACGTACCCAGAGGGATAAAGTGGATTCTTCTGTAGCCAGAGGGGCCGTGGGGTGTAGAGGGTGATGGACCCTTCTGAAGTTAAAAAAAAGTTCTATTAAACGATACAATGTACTCTTTGGGTCTATTAATAACTCTTTTAAAAAGACATGTAAATGTTTATGTGGACATGGAGTCTTAACCAAAGCTGAATGTCACTGTGGCTGTGTATATTAAAGGATAATAAGGTCAGTTTCGAAGAATTTCAGCAGCACTTGCCATAATTTACTAAAGAACTACGTTTATTGTATTGCAAAACAGAGCTGTAATCAGTGTTACAAACTGCTAGCTGAAACATCCAGTCTCAAATTAAAGCCCACTGAAGACGAAGAGCTGGGCAACGAATAGAGAGGGGCTGAGAAGAAATAAACATAGCTCAGATGTTTTACCAAAACATGTGATGTATATCAAATCATGAATTTATATCACCCACCCCCTATCACCCCTAATTAGACGTCTGTATTCCTTTTTTATTTCTTTAATCAAAATCATACCAAACCTCACTCACACAAATGGTCTTTTAAGCACTAAACAAAACAAAATTAAACCATATAAATATGCAAATGGAAAGTGTTTGACCAGAGTCAAGAGTCAATAAAAATATATCTTCAGCCACCTTTAGCCAAGTTCAGTTATAATATTTAATCAATTTAGGAAGGCATGATCATGATCAAAATTCAAATTTAGTTGCAGCCCTAGTTTGCTTTAAAGGGACAATGTCTTTTTTTTTTTTTTGTGTTGTTTTTGTATAGCTTGAGTTTAATGGAGCAGGTCTAAGCCCCTTATAACCTGATTAGGCTTTAGGGTTTTTATTAATTTATTTATACACACAGAAACAACATATTAAAAAGCTCTTTTGCAGGTTTACTTTTCATATTTATATCTCTGGCCTTGAGAATGAATAATATGAACTTTTGGCAGTGTCAAGTAAATCAAACTTTAATATGCAAAAAAGGGAAAGACGGTCAGTTTGACATGATATGAGCACTCTGTGTTAATAGAGATTGACATGACTCCTCAAGTGGTCTTCATCATTCCACAGTATAATGTCTTCAGGCCCATAGGGGAACATACTACAGCAGCTCATAACACATGTCTGCACAAAGGGCAAATTCACAACAGAGTGAAAGGAGTGACTATTAATTATTAATAGAAAGATGCACAGAACAATAAATGCACAGAATGCTAACTAGACAGGATAATAAAAACAATATGTAAATGGGCATCAGATTCGTGGATGGGTGTCAGAGTAACATATGAATAGAGGTGATTTTTAGCTGCAAATTTTATTACCATTATTCAGCAAATTTAGAAAAAGCATACCTTTATTGCACATTACCACCTCGGTTATCAGCTGTTACTTTATCAGTGTCATCTTTATAGCCTTGTACAGCAACCTTGTGTATTCCTTCACATAAGGCAGGTCCTTATGCCAATCCCACAGAGCACATCAAGCAAATCTGTGTCAACAGTGGTCAGCCATACAACAGTTTATCATAAAATGGTCTGGTCAAAGCGTGTCAGAATAGCTCGCTCACTCAGGCTTCTTGCTCTTTCTATTAAGCTGTGTATACTATGATTTGGAGTGCAGGACACAGTGGCCAGAAGTAAAGAATTGCAGGTGCATGATGTCTTTAAAATGTAAGATTGGGTAAGGCTACGTATCTCTGTGACCTGTCTTTGACCTGCAGTTGTTATCATGTACCTTTCGAGTGAGGCTCTCAGATAAAAATAACCGTTATGTCATTCAAATTTAAGACGTGCTTTTTGATTTGAGAGCGGTGTATTGTTGTCATTCAGGAAAAGTCAGGCTTTCTGACAGCTGCAGTAACGTAAAAGTAAAGTAAAGAAAAGTGGCCCTTTATAGTCACACACCCCAGCACAGCACTTAGTGTGAACAATGTGAAATTCTTTATCTGCATTTAACGCATTCACCAAGTGAAGCAGTGGGCAGCCAGCAATGAAGTGCCCAGGGAACAGTGTGTGGGGACGGTACTACCTTGCTCAAGGGTACCTCAGTGGTGCCACTGGCATTGGGATTCAAACCCATGGCCTTCTGATCACAGGGGCAACTCCCTAACCACCAGGCCACCAACTGTGCCAAGAAGTTCTTAATTAGAATGACCTGCAATGGCAGATGAATTTAGCTAAATCTTATTGACATAGCAGTAGCATTCCTCCTTGAGGAATCAAATCCTGGCCATCACTATGGTGGTGGTGTTATCCACTATGCTCTGTCTATTGGTTGTACTTATCAGTTGTAATTCCAAAATTTGCCCAATAATGATTTAAATCCAATTTTCCCCATCTCTCTGAGAACAAAATATCAGTCACTGATGTATCTTGTGCTCCTGTCAAAGGGTTTTACTTCTACACCTCTGAGAAGCAGCGTTTAGAAACTCCTTTGAAGATGATCTCTAAGGACTAGGGCTGAAACGATTATTCAAGTAACTCGAATAATTCGATTACGAAAAATATTCGAGGCAAATTCTTTGCTTCGAGGCTTCATTTAATTTAGGTCTCCAAAGTCCGTCTATTTTAAATTTCTCTGCTATCGTATCACTCCCGCCGTGTAGACACAGCGCAGCTCCAGTGTCACTGTTCCACACGGACTGTTTTAACTGACGCGCATTTCAGAGATTTAAGTCGACGCGTTTATTTTGCTCTCTGCGGAAATGGCGGAAAATGAAGATCCCGGTGTGCGTAATAGGCAGAAAATGTCTCAAATGTGGGAGGATTTTACACTGCGTAAGTCGGACAACGTAGTGCAGTGTATACACGGTAAAACGGACCTGGCCCACCACAACAGTACACATAACTAACTTATGTATGGGGAAGGCGTGCTTTGAGATGTAACTGCATGCGTGCGTGAGTGCGTGTGCACGCGGGAGGGAGGGAGAGCGAGATGAGGAATGAGATCTTGGTCAGGAATGAGAACTTGCCGTCTTGCCACTTGTCATGCCTCGTCACTATCGACTCAAAACACAGCCCACAAATAATTACAAATACTGCACGTTCTAAGAAGCGCTAGCCTTCATATCAGTTAGCAATCGTAAAAACATGTTACCTTGTAGAGGCTCCGAGCCGCTTGGAGAAATACAGTTCACGTGAGGATGCTTTCGGTTCAGGTGCTGCAGCTTTTCATTCTACTCTACCTACCGACCTCATCTGGATACAGCTGGAAACGGAACTGTCCTGTTTAAGTTGGATTATTAGTAATACTTGAATTATTTTTATACATATATATATATATATATATATAATATATTTTGCTATTTTGTACCTAAGGACAAATATGTTTGGACCTATGTTTGTGAAGTTGTATTTCATAGTGTTTTTTTCATGCACATCATAAATGTTTCACAGAAAGGTTCATTAAAAGAGGCTTAGTTCTGGAGCCAATAAGCCACAGGTTTTAAGGTTTGATCTAATAAAAGTGTTGAGTGTGAATAAAAACCTTTTTTGTGAGGAATAACAGCCAATTGCTTGCTCATTTTAAGAGGCCTTTCATGTTGCATAACACACCGTTGATATAGTTGTTTAAATATTATTTACCCGATTACTCGATGAAAAAATAGACAGAATACTCGATTACAAAAGTATTTTGATAGTTGCAGCTCTACTAAGGACACCTATAGAAGATGGTTATGTTGTGAGACATAAGTTATGTTTTATATGCTTGAACGTAACGTCCTTGGCAGTTAGCACAGGTGTGACTTCATCCTGGACCTGGTAGCACAGTGGCGGTAAGTCACCTCGGCAGTACAGTTGGGTGACAGCTGGTATGGTGTATTGTGTGCCTGGGGCTTCTGAAGTACTGACTTGTGTACTTGTGTGTGTGTGTTCATGTACGTGTATGAAGAGAGAGCAAGAGAGCGTTTTCTTGGTAAACCAAAAGGCCTGGGCGGTTTAATGATATTGCACTTTATTTTTGCGTTGGACAGTGATCTTCTTTTTTGTTGTTTAATTGCTTACGCATGTTTAATATTGTGAAGGAATTTGTCCACAAGCAGACCATTATAAAGGAGACATTTCACTGATGAACACTCAACAAGGTGGCTGTTTTCAGGGAAAGTCAGTACACGGGCCAATCAGCTTATTGCAAAAAGGACATGCAGCAAAGCCCGCCCTTTGTGGAGACATGTACATGTGCTGTAGAAAGAACAACCTAAGAAAGAAATACATGTTTTTGTGTGTTATTTGACCCTAACGATACAAACAGTTTATGGGATTAGATCAATGGTTTCAGATATACTTTTGAAACCTGAATGTGGCTTTCAGTTTCAGGTTTATAGTTCTCTCCCCATTCAGAGAGACTGAAGCTTGGCCTTGTATAACTGGCGATAAGTGCCTGGGGCGTTGCCAAGATGGTTGCAGAGTGAACACACCATGAGGACTTTGCCACAAGACTTGGATACAGCCGTCCGTTATCAAAGTGTTCACAGGGTTCAGTGTGAATTCGTTCTCAAATTGGCTGACCAAAAAGTGGACAAAAATATGTTGTATACTATACTACATTGTATACTATTCTATACAAACAAAACTTTGCTTGTAAAAAGAAGTTATTATTTTCATTATATGTATTATATATTTTTACTCTGGTGCAAGAAGTCACATCATAGCAAAGCAGAGGTTATCTATGTATGTGTGTTTTACATTTTTAAACTCCTGACATTTTTACTATTGTGAGCGAGTGAGGGAAAAGGGGTGTGTGTGGGTGGGTGGGTGTGTGTGTTGGTGTTTTTGTGGGTGTGTGTGTGGGTGTTTTTGTACATGTTACTGTGCGGACATGTGATTAAGTAGACCAGAAGTTATATGCGTTCTTCAGATATTCGTGCCCAAATGGTCTATGGTGTGCAAGTGATTTTTACACTATGTCCTGAATTGAAAGCAATTATTATTGTTGAACTCTTGTTTGCAAAAGGATGAAGTGCAAATGTGAGATGGGTGTTAAACACAAGCACAGTCATGAAATTACTTGCAAAGGAAAATGGTTGTTATGTTTGACCACCAAGTACTGCAGGAAACTGTGTGGCACCATTTTAATTGGCCTAAGACCTATAAGCTAGTGTTTTTTGCTCCAAGTTATATTAATAAGCCATATTATTGCCTACCAGGATATTTAAAGTAGGGTTATTTGCAGGTTTAATGTATACTTGTATGAGTGTGATACCTTGTAGAAGGCTGGAGCCATCTACTCATGTGCTCTTATGTAAGCTTGAAGCCTCTAAAGCTCCAGTGCCTAGGGCACGATAAAGCTCTCTAAAACGGTAACGCTCTGTAAGGGAGTTAAACAGAAGAACAAAGAGTAAATGCTTCAGAAATAGAGATGCATCACCGGGCCGCGGTGTGACCTGATCCTCTACCGTCTGTATGTGTAGAAGTGGGGAACTGAGAATGTGCCATTGTTTTCCAAAGTGCAGAGCAAGTGAATACGAAGTCGTTTTACTCCAACATCTTATGGAAATCTTCTCAAAGCTGTATGAAATAATGCTCATAAAGCAAAGTGCTGATGTTTGTTGGAGGACTTTACAGTACAGTGGCAAACATCAGTCTATTGTTAGCCTTAGTTCAGCTGTCCCACACAAAAACTCTTAGTTCCAGATACCAGTCAACGCCACGTGATCCGCTAGGGTGCAAAGACAACAGTGCTCTTCCCTCAATCTACAGGGAGAACCAGGTAAATATTGAGATTTTATAACAAATTTTTTTTTTTTATGTAAAAGAAGAATTTTTCCCTACCCTTTACCGGACATCTCTGAAATGTTAAAACCGAATGATTTATAGGAAAGTGTTCACGTTGTGTCAGTTATGGCACCCCTCCTGGACTGCTCTTTACAGTTGAGACCAGGCTAGTATGCCCTTGAATAAATGCATTCATTTTATGTTATCTTTATCTTTCTGCTACGTAGAAGCATCTTTTCTGTAAGCTAAGCTGTTTTTTTTACACATGAACTCCGGACACTGTCCACAGAATCAGGTCAGGACGTTGTCTAGACTTGTATTTTCACACATATAGTACAAAACAATAACTGAACCTCTTGCCATTCCTTAGGCTTGTCTGGCAGTTTCTGTTCCCAAATTATGTTTCTCCAGTTAAACATTTTCTTTGTTGTCTTTGTTGTAAACAACGCTTCTTCACCCTTCAACCTTCTTTCTTTTTTTCCGGTTTCACACCAGTTGCATAATAACATCCAGCACACCCTCTTGCTCTCCATGAATTTTCCGGAAAACGCCCTGCACACATGGACACTATCTGACATTACACATAGGCTAAAGTCCATCAGCTTTGCTAAAGGAGTCAGCCACAGCCCCGCCAATTGGGGTGTCAGTGCTGATATTTTAATGGGGCATAACAAATAATTTAGGGAAGCACTGCATTTGGAGAAAAGAATGAGTGCATGGGTTACTCAGAGTATTTTGGTTGATACTGAGCAATTACTAAAAGTATGACGTTTGTGTGGTCAAAGAAAGTACAACATGGAATCAAATTTAGGTTGCACTAGCAATATTCCAATTTTATTTATATAGAGACTTTTACATTCAAATTTGATAGAACGTTTGTTACGTACAGTACACATCAACCAAGGCGGTTTAAGTGTTTAAGCGACTTTAAGTTACCATAGCAGTCTGTGTGAATTTTAGATTGCTGTTGTGCTCTGGCAGAAACGTCAGTTTGCAGTAATTGCTAAAACATGCCATTTAATTTCATGTTTTTGTAGTATGTGTTATTAGGATAGTATTGACCGTAGGTATTCCTTCATTGAATGCAGTGTTTAATTTTACCGATGAATATTCTGGTTAATTTAGTGTTGCCTAGTGAGTTTCTGTGGCTACAGCATTAACACACTTGTTTCCAGTTGCCGTTGCTGTCTCTGCAGCCATCAGTGTCCCTTATTACACTAGACCCTATTTTCTGAGGATGTATGATGGTGAGAGATGAGTCAGAAAATAAAGTTGCAGGTTCAGATCCCATTACTGACTGAGTATTCCTGGCTATGCCTTTGGGCAAGGCACTTGACTGGCCCGCACAGAGCCCTGACCTCAACCCCATCCAACACCTTTGGGATGAACTGGAACGGAGATTGCGAGGCAGGGCTTCTCGTCCAACGTCTCTGCCTGACCTCATATATGCTCTACAGAATGATTGAGCATAAATTCCCACAGGAACTCTGAACTCTTATGGAAAGCCTTCCAAGAAGAGTGGAAGCTGTTATAGCTGCAAAGGGAGGACCAACTCCACAATAGAGGATGTGTAGTAATGTAATGCAAAGTAATGTATCTGAATGCAGTGTCTTTAATGTCCCTGTTTGTGTAATGGTCAGGCGTCCCAATACTTCTGTCCATATAGTGCATAATTTACCTTAAGTCTTGCAGTTTTATGTTTCGGCACTCGGTGGACAGTGTTTGAAACTGAGGATGTATGGTGACTTTTTTTCATTTTATTGACTTTACAGTTGTTGTTCATGCAAATCAGTGGTGTAGTTTATCTGATTGGGCAACCTCAAGCAGTTTGGTGCGGTTAGCCCTCAATGAAACTGAGTCCGGCTGATTTGCATGTGTTTGAGAGGCGGCTTAGTGCAAATGTCAGGCGTGGTTCAGGGTTATGTAGTGTGCTGACCGTAACGCCATCATACGAATGTGGGAATCAGACTGTGTTTTTAAGTGGTTGCATGTTCAGTGCTTGTCATGTGGCAGTGTGTGGGCTGCATGCAGGCAGGAAAAGAGATGCTCTGTAGAAAATCAGAGTGGATTTTGACCCAGACATTTCCTTGTGGTTATTTTACTCCACCATTTAAGATTTTCTCTCTCTCCTCCCCTCTCTCTCTGCAGTAAGGTGGTGAAGTCCAACCGCTTTTTTTTCCTCCAGCTATACAGAAGCTGACACACTAAGGTGGGGGGGGTTGTAGGCCCGTCACTACGGCAACAACACAGATTTTGAGCATTGTCCGCCCACGTGGTGCTCGGTGTATGTCTACGATTGCGTGCTTGTGTGTGTGTGTGTGAGCGCGCTTGCACATATTGGCCTCTTTACCCCCCACCCCCAAACACACCGTTATGCCGTTCTAGCCTGCTCTCTGCTCGAGACTCCAGCAGGACTTGAGGGACAGTTGTAGCCTAGATTGGAGCGATTTTTCTGGCCCACACTTTCCACTGCTGCTACTCTCTCTGTCACTATGGAGGCCACTCGTGCAGGGCTGTGGCCCGAGGCGCTGCTGTATCCTACATTTCGCGAGGGCAGTGCAAACTACTTCTTCTGTGTGAATTCACTTGCTTTGTTCTGAACTCCTTTGCGTCTAAATTGTGAGGGAATTGGGGTTCTACATCATGACATTTTTTTTTTAATATATGTTTTATGATAGTTGGCATAAAAACTGAGACCAGATTTAAATAATCATTTTAAAAAACTGACTTTAAAATTGAATTTCTAATGGTCCATTGTTGACCTTGGCTTCAGCTTTAGAAGGCTTTTTGTAGCTTGTTCAATACTCAAGCAACAATAGTAACTCTTTGAATTGTTTGGATTTTTTTTTACTGCTTCTCTTTCGTTATAGGGGGTTGTCTTGGAGTGGTTTCTGTGTCATGAAATATTTGTTCGGATTTATGATAGGAAAATGATTACAGTAAGCTTAAATATTTTCACCCCATAATTAATCCTCCTTTTTATTTCATTTCTTAGTCTTTTTTTCTAATATAGAGGTCAATTACTGAAGGCCTTGGTACCCTAACTTTTTAGTATTATGTAATATTAAGATTACACATTATAATCTGACTAGCTATTTTAGCCTCCTCAAAGACAAAGGGAGCTGAATGGATATTGTCTTTTAAGTCCTATTTTTGAAAACTGGTTTTATGAGACTGCTTTCGTTGAGCAGGAGAAGTAAAATAAATAAATAAATAAATAAAACAAAGCGTGCGCAATAGGACCTCTTCAGCACCCAGCACATACTATAATAGATGCCCTCCTATTTCTAGGTCGTGTCAAAAAATAGAATGGAGAAATATTGGAGCTATGAATATCCTGAAGTTCTGGTAAAGGAGGGCTGTATTAGGAGTATTATTTAAACGATTCAGTATTTCAGAGGGAATGGCGGAAGAAGAGAGAGAGAGGGAGATTGTCCTGTTTTATGAAGGAATAAAGGAAAGAGCATTGAAGGAACAGTGGAGAAGTGCAGAAGGCAGCTGGAAAGGGAGGGGGGGGGGGTTGTTATCTTGTGACAGGGTCACGCGAAATAAATCAGACATTTGAATAATTCTATTCCCTTTACTCAACTCGTCTGGAGAGGGGTTTGGCTGCTGCACGGGGGAAGACAGAAACACAAGGAGGACTCCATCGAGAGCAGTGTGGATGTTTGTGCTAAAACAAGAGTTGCACTCTTGTATTTTATCTGTGTACTTTATCCCAGGTTCTACATATGTTTGCTTGCACTGTGACTAACCAGCTACTGAGTTTAGGGATATTCCGGGAACTGTGTGTGTCCTGATTATCAGATTATAGTGCAACATGTGCTAGGCAACATGTATGTTGTGTGTCTATTTGTCCTGTGCGCTATGGGTTTACATTAAGTCTGATATTTATTTTTATTTTCATTATCCTCTACACAAAGAAACACATTTTGCAGTAATAAAACTGGTTTGTAAGTTACAAAACCCTTAATTTTACTGTCTAATATTTCATTCCTTTTTCAGGCTGCAAAAGGTTGAATTGTAAGCCTTTTTTTTTTAAATCTCAGGTCATTTCTAAAGATGCTTGTTCTTTGTGTGTTCCCAAGGCCATTAGTGCTTTTTCTCATTTCCCACAGACAGCAATCTGTCTTGTTATTCATTCATAAAATATCTGGTACATCCATGTAACTAGAGTGAAAAGGAGAGAGAGAAGGAAATCAAGTTCATATTTAACGTCCTCTGTGAAAACAAACAGAAGAAGGGGCGGCGTTGCTATGACAACTAAAGGCTTACCACGTTGAACAATTGAGGGTCATGACCTTTCTGTTTCTTTTTCCTTTTTTTCCAATGCTTAGCAAATATTTGTGATCATTGTTTTTTTTGGTTTTTTTTACTTCCATTCAGTGCCTGAGCATTCAATGGTCTGAATGATTTATGGTATTTTAAGACCTTTTGTTGCAGTCAGGTGGAACTTCTCCAGTGGAGAGATGGGTTTTGAATATGGAAATACCCGTTAATATACTTTGAAAGAGATTTTTCCTCATTCTTTTTTGGGTGATTTGCATTCAAATACACTACATGGACAAAAAGTATTGGGACAACACATAGGTCAAGTCTCTGTGCGGGCCAGTAAAGTTTCTTTTGCACCGAACTCATCCAAACATGTCTTTGTGGATCTTGCTTTGTGCACTGGGGCACAGTCATGCTGGAACAGAAAAAGTTCTTCCCCAAACTGTGTCCACAAAGTCAGAAGCATGCTGAAGCATTAAGATTGCCCTTCACTGGACGGACGGGACCTAGCTCAAACCCTGAAAAACAGATGAGTCCCAATACTTTTGTCCATATAGTGTACATTGTGGTGTACCGACTGGTGTCCCTTATCAAGATGGTTTATTTGGTCATGCAAACCTAGAGAGAATAGCTAGGACCAAGGTCCAATAAAATCCAGGATTCTGAGAGTTTGAGCCAAACCTGATTAGAGCCTGAGAAAGTATGTAAGGAAAGCAAAGTAGTAAAGTAGACGTACTATATACGTTCTAAAGTATTGAAGCAGCCCTTTTTATTAGTGATTTTAGTTACTTTTTATGGGCATCCATTGCTCACACACAGCTTGAGAAACCACCACATAAGCATTGCTAATAGAATATAGTAGACACTCTAGAGTAGCAGTGCATCAGAATCGGTTTATTTGCCAATTGTACAATATGTGACTTGCAGTGAAACAAAAAAAAGCATAAGAAAAAGAAGCACAAGTTAAGAGCGACAGAGAATCATACAAAAGTAAAATGTGTATAAATAAGAGGTTGAGTAATAAAGAATGCTTGGCAGGAAGATTGGGTCCATAGTAGGGGGTTTCACTGCCCAATACCGTGTACATGTGCATGTGTGTGAATGCAGGAGGACGCATTGGCAGTGATTCCTGGTGGGCACGATGGGGACAGGGAAATGAGGTCAGTGTATTGAACTGTGAGCCCTGATTTGTCTGTCGTTGACTGACGAGTTGACTGTATCGGCGCACCCCTAGTGCATCCTAGTGGTTATAGAAATCTAAACTGAAGTCCATGAACGAAGCTCTGACATATGGCGGTTTTCTACTGGCACAAAGAACCGTGCTGTACCCCGAACAAATAAAGCAACCCGTACCTGAGCCATACCTGTGCTGTCACAGCGGACTGCAGCCAAGCTGATTGTGTCACTACCTTTTTGTTTTATCAAGCTGTTGTCATGACAGACTTGTAAAGAGTCCATTGTTATACAAACTAACAACTGGAAAGTTTTTTTTTGGCTGAATATACATTTCAGTGAGTTTTCTGACGCAGTGAGAAATGGCAAAGGTGTATCAGGACATCACTAAAAAGTTAGCTGGGTTAGGTATGCATCTCATGGGGGGGGGG
>JBBPCX010000040.1:34851742-34863849 GCA_037974365.1 Hydrocynus forskahlii | reverse complement strand
GGCGTTCTGCACGGCATCTGAAACGGCACCGCTAGCTAACATGGCTAACGCTAGCACTGCAGAGAGTCATCCAGTCCGGAGGACGCTGAGTGGCGCCGCGGCTTAAACTGTTTCCACCTTCTGTTGTACACTTAAATTTACCAGAAAATTCAACGTATCAGTCTTTGTTTTGTTTTGTTTGTCATGTTGACTGTTAACGTTACAGAACTTCAGTAAAAGTTGCTCATTGTTGGACATCTGTGTTCCTCCGTTGCGTCTGTGTAATGACGTCGTCAAACGACGTCGTCTCAATTTCAACCTTGTTGACGGATAATTCGATCTGAAAAAGTCTGAAGTCATTAATGCCCTAATGTTGCATCAGTGCCACATTTTTCCTTTTAAAACAGATACGATATTCTTAAATAAATGCACATACAGAGTACCAAAGCGCTCTCTGGTGTTCATATGTGAAAACGGCTCACATTATCAGGGTCTGACGTTGTTATGGAGTTGCTCTTTCTTTCATACATGCACCCCACAGCAGTAGGTTTTCCGTGTCGGGTATGGTCTCAACCTCAAAATGCGGTGTGGTTTAGGCAAGGGGTGGTGCCTGGATAGAACGTGCAGGAGGCAGGTACTAGGGAGCCGACAGGACAAAGTCCAGTTGATGTCTAGTCTGACTGGCCAATGTCCACAAAAGTTCAGAGTTACAGTGGATGTGTGAAAATTACTCTTGAGTACTCAATAGATGTGTATAAGTCCTGAGTTTTACATCATTCCACTTTTTACCTTTATTTTGGTTGAAGGAAGACTCACTGATGCATGTGTGGAGTGAATTATTTTTAATGTTTTACACTAAATTTATATAAATTTAGCAACATCCCTATCAAATATTTAAATAATTAGGGCCAGCCCTACCAGTTTCCCAGTTACACTGGGAATGCTCAAATAGTACACTTTGTTGCAGTGATGTAGAGTTAACAATAATGAAGTTTTTATTCATGTAGCAATAGCTATATCTTCAACTAATGTTTGGTGCCAGTGCCACTGGAACTTATTTTAGCTGCCATACTGTGTAAACGTAACATTACTAGTGTTGGTGTTTTTACATGTTTTTACAATCTTGTAGAGCAAATTTAAATGTGGCAGCAAACACCAACAATTCATTTGTTGATCCATAATTTAGGCAGCAAAAAATTAATTGGCTGCATCATTTTTTCTTGCACATCACTTACTGGGGAGTCATACTTTCTGACCTCATACAAGTAAAGTTTCTAAGGCTCTCCCTGACTCTGTATCAAACATAAAACTTGCCTTTAAAAATATGTTTGTGTTGCAGTTTTTGTTGTTCTAAATTTTGAAACCAAGGTTTTTGTTTTTTTAAACCTCAAACTTATTAGTAATGTCATGATTACTGAATATTTGAATATTCATTAAGATATATATTGAAGTTTCTTTTTCATACTGGCAATTAGCACTCCAAAATTTCATGGCTTGTTTTGTTTAACAGTGAACCTCTAATGTGACAAGCACCATTCAGGTTTTAGTCTGTTGCACATTGTTGAACACAGTTTTGTCATGGAGTGATTTTTACCATGCTAAATTAGTGAAATATATGAATGAGTTACCCGTGTTCTGTCCTTGCCTGCTTCTCAAAGGCATAAGCCAGATGTATAGAGCAGCCTAGAGATAATTTGTGTAATGTAAGATCTGGTTCAGTGCCACAATGTGAACCATTTTGAAGTGCTCATTAATCAGGTTGTTTTCTCATCAGTCACCACTGAGAAATGGTTTTGCATATATTTCACCTTTGAACTGTATTTTCTTTTTGAGGGTGCTTGAGAAATTGAAGCATATTTAAAGTATTAAACATCATCACAAGCTGCATGGCATTACATCAGTTTGACCATGAAATCCACCACATCAGAATAGAGATATCAGAGTGCTCATACACCATGTCCAGAAAACATTTCTAACATTGTATTCAGCTGTCATCAGTGTGTGTATTAGTCATCAGTTGGGGCAGAACACTTGGGAACACAAGGCTTTCTATACTGAGCCGTTTCTAAAGCTCTGTTGTCGAAGAGTTACAGATAGTAAGGATCCCTTTTGATGATTTATTATGTAAAATAGTGTATAAAGAAATTGTCATTATGTATTTTTACAAATTTTTTCAAAAGACAATGTGTGGTTTATGTCTGACAAAGGTCTAGTGCATCAAATTTAAATCTTATTCAGCTTAGCCTACACTCTCAGATATGAGGGGATGTGGGGAGAGAGAGAATAATAGAAACATCAGTAAATGGAGAAAACCAGCGTCAGTAATGGTCAGTAGTTGTAATTGGTTGAGTTATGCTGCTGTTAGGCTGCAGTTTTGTCAGAATCAAGTTTGTTTCATTCATTACTCCACTGACATTTTGTTTTTTTGTGTGTTGCCAACTCCCCAATTTCAAACCACTCTTGCCCTTTATTGGTACATACAACCACACAGTACAAGAAAAATGTAGAACATTTTCAAATGGCACTTAATAGTTGTAACTTAATTGCACAGGGAAATTCCACAGATTTTTTCAAAATACGTTTGATAAAGATTTCAGTAAAGTAATTACAAGCGCTTTCATGTGAAATTCTCTGTTCTTGGGAAATATATTGAGTCATCGCAGTGAACCAGACCAGACATCTGCAGCATTTAATGCCTCTGAAAGCCCTCACAAAGTGTTAACTTCAAATACAAACATGCTGCCTGATGCCTGAAATGTTAAGGTAGCTGAAATGGCTTTTTAAATACATACAGGGTTATGTAAGACAAAATAGTCCTCAAAAAGCACTTTGTCAGATTTACCACTACTTTACCAGTTTTGCATACAGAAGCCAAGAAAGCACTGGTGGGTTCACTGGTTATTTTCCCTTGTAAATAAAAATTTGACCCCTCCATTTTACATTAAACCATAAAAGTTTTTAGCTGAAATGGATTTTTAAACGCATACAGGGGATTGTAAGGCAAAATATTCCTCAAAGAGCACTTTGTCAAGTTTGCCACTATTTGACCAGTTTTGCATACAAAAACCAAGGAAGCACTTGTGGGTTCACTGGTTATTTTGGACGTTGAATAAAATTTTGAACCCTCCATTTCGCATTAAAACACAAAGTATTTTTTGCACCCCCAAAATTTAATAATGCAGAAAATTTGAATTTTTTCTCTTTTCTAGCATTCTTTGTAGCTGCCCAATATAACTTTCCTCTTCCTGAAAACTGCGACCCTTGGCAGGTGCTCCAGTGCTGAGTCAGGACGTGGAGCAGCACCTTTACTCCCCACTAAAGGCCAAGTTATTCTGCATAGATTTATTCTTAGTGCCTAAACCTCCCCTTAAAGTTATAGATGTATGACAATTATGTTCTTAAATATTAAATACTAATACCAAGCATATTAGATGGATAAGATGTTTGTCTTGATATTTGCTGATGTAATACAGGTACTGCAGAAGGAAGCAATATCCAAATAACCCTTTAACAGATCACCTAATGCCTTATTGTGTTCTGTGGGTATTCAGACCAAACTCTCCAGATGACTGTCAGTGTGTGGATGAATCAAGACATTGACGTACAAACAAAACCAGCAAAATAATAGGCTACTTTTAATACTACAATAATAAAGACTTTTACCTTATTAAATCAAGGATTCTCTAATATGTTTATTTTGTAATATCTGCAAAGTTGTTTTAATTGCAGTATGGAACTTCTGCATTCTGACTCTTTTTCCTTTGCATGTTTTGCAGAACATCTTTGTGAATGTTCATATTCATTTTTTAAGCTGATACCTAACTATCTGTCCTCTTTTCCTCTCTAGGTACGGGAGAGAGTGGCAAGAGCACATTTATTAAACAAATGCGTATCATCCATGGCGCCGGGTACACAGACGAAGACAAACGTGGTTTCACCAAACTGGTCTACCAGAACATCTTCACCTCTATGCAGGCCATGATCCGTGCCACTGAGACACTGAAAATTGGCTACAAGTATGAGCAAAACAAGGTGAGGAAGAATGCTGGTTTCAAATCAAACATGAACTAAAATAATATTTCTTAATAACAGTCATTCATGTGCAGAAGTTTCTACCAGTTGTGAAATGTTGGAACTTATATAAAGTGGTGCCTTGACTTACGAGTTTAATTCGTTCCATGACGGAGCTCGTAACTCAAACTACTCGTATGTCAAATCAGTTCCCTATTGAAATTTTTATGTGTTTTTAAATAAGAAAATGTGCTTATAAATAACAAATATTGTATGAAAACACAATACAGTAGGATGTACTGCAATAAACTGGTTTTATTAAGTATAATGTACAGCATTTGCCTTGGAGATCAGACAACTTAAAGATGCTTCGGTTGCTATATAATTCCATTGCAAAAGTTTTGAGGTAATCCTCAGATGCCTGCATATCCGCGCTCGCCAAGTGACTGCCGGTCCTCTTTTTAAAATTCTCGAACCAGCCCGAGTCTCCTCGCAGATTGTATCCTCCGTTACGGGATCTCCTGCGAGCTGCTTCTCCGTCAACCACACCATCAGCAGCTTCTCCGTATTTTCATGGATAGATGTCTAGAAAATATTTTAACGCCCTGGGCTGGTGTTGTAGCCTTTATCGACTCCTCCTGCTTCAGTAAGGTGCAGACTGTAGAAGTGCTACGCTCGTACTGCTACACGCACACCTTGGTCATGTTTTTCTAATTTCTTTCTTGAATTCAGTGCACATCATCTGCTTCCTCTCAGCACTGTCCTTCGCACTCACTTTCTTTGGACAGATGGATGGATAAACAAACTTTTGCTAAATAATTGCAAGCACAAATGCTCTTAACCCGAATTTTAGCTCTCAACTCAAAACAAAAAGTCGGCCGTGAGACTCAAAAGTTGGGACACTCGTAAGTCAAGGTACCACTATACATTAGGCCATAGGACTTATTGGTTGGAAGTGGTTAGGCGGATCAAGAATTGTCTTGCACTTCCAGAGCTTAGTAAATTTTCTGATTTTTAAGCTTTTTGGCAAATGTTAACTACCACTGGCTCCTCTTTGCAGCTGCATGTCAACCTGAATATAAAGCTAAGTGATGTCTACAAAGCAGAAAAAGGTTATAAAAGGATGTCACAGCATTTTTCTCACACGGCTCATCTCACAATTTCTACTGACGAAAATACTGTTAAGAAATGGGAGTTAATTAGAAATGTGGAATTCGAGGCAAGATCTGCAAAACCAAGAAAACTCAGACAGGAACTTGTATGCTGTGTAGAAAGAAAAATCAAAAACGCTGTATGACAGCAAAGAACTTTCATAAAGGTTTGACTAATATATGAGTGGTGGCAAACTTTTATTTTTTTCACATAATAAAGAAGAATTCTCAGAAGAAAACCTGACCTAGCATCTTGTTGCATGAGTAGATGGAAAATGGGTTGCACTAAATATTAGCAAATTCATTAAATTTCAGTCAAGAAACCAAAGCTGAAAAGAGGCTAACTTCCACAACAGGACAGTGTACCACAATATACCCCAAAATCATAAAATACTTGGCAACTAAAGCTATTGGAACGGATTTCACAGTCCCCTGACTTGAGCTTAATTAAATATTTGTGGGTAGATCTTAAAAATGCTGTGCAAGAATGTGGCCCAAGAATATGCCAAACCAGAAGGATAAGTAGGTGAAAATACCTACTGAAGAATTAGTTGGGTGTCCAAGGCTGAAGGAGTGTGGTTTGACATGAATGTGCCGGTTGTGGGTTGTTGAGTGATGTTAGTTGTTTGCAAACTTGTAGGTGTGTTAGGTATAATTAATAGAATGCATTTTTCTCATGATGCATCACTGCAGTTTTTGCATTATGACATCATGAGATTTCAATTCATTGTTACACCCTTAATAACTCTGCATTAACATTTTCAGACTTTTCAAAGTTAGCTGCAGTGATCAACAAAATATGTAATATAATCAAGAGTGCCCAAACTGTTGAACTACGGCTACGCAGTTTTGTGATTCTGGCCTTTACAATACTATTGTTGCAGATTACAGTATGGAAAGGAGCCCTCTAACCAATCACTAAATGTTTCAGTAATGTGATGTGAGCATCTTTACTTATCCAGATGCTGCAGATTCTGAGAATTTTTGGCTGTTTGAAGAATCAAGCATTCACAACCATGAAACATTCGGATAAAATATTGCTGGTTCTTTAAAGACCTCACATAAAGGATTCATCGAAGTGTTTTAATTAATAGGGAGTTAAAGTGTTATCATCGCTGGAGAAAGAAGGTCTGTTTGTCTTATCTTAAGAACACCATATCCACAATGAAATATGGAGGTGGGAGCATCATGATGTGGAGCGGCCTCTCTGCAAAGGGTGCTGAGGAATTACATGTCAAAGAAAATCTGAGTACCAAAATATGAAGACCAAGTCAAATTAGAGAAGAAATTCTCATTGGCAAAGGAACAGCCGGATGTGATATTCAACACACAGACATTGCTGTATGTTATCTCATACTGGGGCAGGCCATGAAGTTGAGGGGCGGGGCGGAGCACACAGTAAGAAATCACAAATTAGGTATGCATTTGCGCTGTGAAGACTGAAAACTGCTGCGCTTTTGCATACCACTTATGTCAATGCATACTTGCGTACCGCTTATGTCAACCCCTGTTATTTAGACTACATTCTACTTTCTAGGGGAAACCAAAATTAGCGTCAAACAATCAAAACAAAGACTGTTCAGCCATTATACAAAGAGCCATCAGGTACTTTTTCCCCCCAAAGACAGAAATCCAAAAATGGTACTGTAAACCATTATAAAAGTTTACGTTATCGTGATGATTTTTTAAATATCCACATGCCTCTTAAGCTAACGTGCTAGCCATACATCGTATTGTTACACCCCTTCTAGATAGCTTAGCATAATGATTAGTAGAAATACGGTGTCAAAAGCAGCTGAGCAGACCTTGACCATGCATTTGTGTACACGGTGCATTTGTTCCCCCCCCCCCCAAACATCCTTAATGTACATCAGCAAAGACGTGCTTACTACCCAGTTTTTCCGGGGCTAATGTAGCTAACAATTAGTGGAAGCTTTTACCCAATCAGTGAGCACTGTGCAAACTGCATGAAGTTTGTAATTTCTCTGGAGCGTAGCAGTGGTCCAAGCCTTGCTGACTTTGTTTACATCTTAATTATGCAAAGAAATAACAATGTGGTGGAATTCCCCTTAAGTAATCTCAAGTAGTCTTGTTTATTTGGTTTCTGACACTCTGTGACACATTGTTATCTGTAACAATGGACAAGAGCAGAGCTATAAACAGCACGAGCAGCTGTGTTAAAGCAAACATTTTTGTACATTTGTCTGTGCCACACTAAGTATCTAAGTTCATACCTTATCTATAAAGACAGACAAGCATACAGACACAAATACTGGCAAACTGGTGGGTTGTCAGCTTCCATTACTTCTTAGCTACTTTCATCTACATAAGAGACTGTGGACATCTTATCTGACTAAATTTGGGGTGATTGTGCAGTAATTCTGTAAGTTCTGCAGTCTTTGCACACGCAGTCTCTTTTTCTGAACCTTCTATGCTGGTCACTTTTATTCCTGTTATATTTTCAATTTGTTACATTCTGTAATATATGTAATTATAGGCCAACGCCATGGTGGTGAAGGAGGTAGACATTGAGAAGGTGTCATCATTTGACCAGCCCTACATCAGTGCCATTAAGATGCTGTGGTCAGACCCTGGCATTCAGGAAGCCTACGACCGCCGCAGGGAGTACCAGCTTTCTGACTCCACTAAATAGTGAGTACACAAACGTTGCATGTGTAAGTTCATGCTGAATTAGAAGAACGAGAGCTGCACAAAATATCCTTTGTTTGTTCTCACAATACAGACTTTTGCTGTACTCACTATGAAAAGCTGCAATATGCAAACTGCTCCTTTAAATAAATTACAAAAAAAAAATCACTGTATGCTGTGAGCATTCTGATCATCAAATGTTCCTGTTGAGGTACTTTGGGTGACCTTATTAGGCAAATCACGGCATCAATTAACAGTAAAAGAGTGAAATTATTAAAGTAATGCACATTCAAGTAATGCACATTGTTTATCCTTGTTACCTCAGTGTGTTTTAATGTATTGCAAAGTGTATTACAAATGTAACGTGCATCAATATAATTACAGTAGAATCTATTTTGTCAATATCATACAGTTGTGATTCAGAGACAGTTGAATGGTTTGATTGTTTTTCATTGTGTGTTTCTCTGTGCGTGAATGAATTAATTCAGTTCAAATATATTGAAATATGTATTATTGTATATATGTCTTTCAGTATATTTTCGTGCAAAATAGTGAGAGATTGCGACTCTATGGTCCCATTCCAGTATAGTGTAATTGGACTGTTAAGGTCATTCTCAATGTGTTCTATCTCTCCGAACCCACATAACCTTATGTAAAGACTTAGTGATGAGTTTTGTCCTAGAATGCACCTTCTTTTAAACTTAGCAGACTAAAAGGAAGAATCTCAGATGCAGTCTTTGAGCTCATCTGAATGTAGCATTGATTCAGTAGAAGCAGGACACTAAAAAGTGTTTGCAATGAAACATAGATGGATTCATTTATTTGAATGAGTTTGCTGGGTCACAGACCTGCAGCTTAGAACTGGCAAATGCAAGGCTTTGTTGAAGAGTCAAAAATTAGTGGTATGTGAAAAGCACAAAAGAGTGCCCCCTGTGTGTGTAAGTGAATATTACATGCTAGTGAGTTAGCTTGGCCCTTCAGAGGCCTAAGAGGCTCTCATTTTGGCCACTTCTTATTAGGGCTGGGCCTCATTCAGAATTTGTAATACCTTGAATTAAACAAAGAATCCAGTTTTACTTTTAAATAACAAAAAAATATAAATATTAAATCTGTACTCATATGCAAAAATGTTGACGTCCCTGTCAAGTTACATTAATTTTCTAAGAGGATATAATTAATTTTCTAGGAGGAAAAAAATTTAATACACTTTTTATTTGCTGAATTTAAACGATTTAAATAATTGTAAATTTTTCATTTACATTTTTCCCTATAAACTTATAATAAAAATTCTGCACTATTAATGTGCCATACTTAATATCCGCATACATACTTCCTATGTACATACATACATTCTGTAAAATGCCATACTTAAGTTTGAAATTAAAATGATAAACAATATGTATTCAAAAGCATTAGTCTGTTTCAAAAAAATTATATGAAAGGAAACACATATTCAGACACTACATTAAAATATATGTACAATTGTACATATAAATGCTGCAAAAATAAAAACTAATACGCTCTCATGAAAATTGCGCCTGGTCTCGTTTTAAAAGACGCTGCTATTGGCTGGGAAAATTTCGTCATGGTGAAGGTAAAGTTCCAGCATTTAGCAGACACTCTTATCCAGAGTGACGTACATCAGTGCTTAAAGTAGTCTACATCTGTTCTTCATACCTGCAAAGCTAGACTCAAATCAATAAAGTGGCTTCCTAAATCTCTCAGGTACAATGTTAAACACCTGAAAGAAGAAAGCTATAGAGCCCTAGCAGAGACCTTAAACATCCCTATTGGTACAAATGTCTCAAACATGGACTAAGAAAGTTCATGGAACCACAATTAATGTCACCTGGAAACGGTGTGCCATGCAAGGTTTTCTCTCGGACTAATAATTTGGAAGGTAAGAGAGAAGTTCACAGTCACAGAACAACCTGAAAGCAGCAAGAACAATAGAGAACTATAAGCACTCAACTGCACCCCAGTCATCTGTTTATACAACCTAAGCAAACCTGTTCACCTAAAAAAGAAGCGCTGAGGCCAGAGAAGCATGTCTAAAATGTACACACAAATGTGAGACAAATCAAAGACAACTCTCAAGCAACAGCTCTGTAAAACAAAAGTACTATGATTAGTTATTAGTTTTGTCAGAATAGTTTTCCCTATAAATGTCATTGAATTCAACATATCTTTATTAATATTTATGTCAGTCTTTGTATAAATTTATAAGTACAGAGTCAAAATAAACTAAACATACACTGGAAGTGTATAAAACAACAAACACAACACAAATTAGTAATCTCTTACTGTAATGACTACCGTGGCACCACTTTTACCATTGTAAATATAATCTTTTGAAATCTTTCTTGGGGAAAGCAGCTTGTCTTTTGTTTCCCTTTGGAAATTTGAATTACAGTAAAGTTTGTATTGGCCATCCCGAATGATCACCTGCTCCAAACACCTGCACATAGTGTGTAAACACATACAAACAAACCCAAGGTCAATTTTTTGTGACCCTAAAGGAGAACTGAATATGTTAAGTCAGATCAAATAGCTAAAAAATGATCTTAGGGTTAATATTCATCATGTTTTTTAGGTGTGTTTGTGTGTGTGTGTGTGTGTGTGTGTGTGTGTGCGCGTGCGCGCGCGCGTGTGTGTGTGTGTGTGTGTGTGCACTTTAGGAGTGGGTGGGTTGGGTAAGGTTCTTTTCTGGATTTACATTGGCCTTCATTCTGCAGTTACCTAACTGATCTTGAGCGTGTCACAGCCCAGGGGTACATCCCCACTCAGCAGGACGTCCTGCGGGTGCGTGTGCCCACCACAGGCATCATAGAGTACCCCTTTGACCTGGAGAATGTCATCTTCAGGTACCGGTGCTGGAGCCCACCAAGTGCTGAACTACTGCTGCCGTGCACGGCCTCTGTCTTCTATACACCCACACACACACACACACACACACCTTCGCACACTGTTTAAAGGCTGCTCACGTTCATCAGTGACCCCATACTGCAGCCTCTCTGGGACTTGCCATTATTTGACCGATGTGACTAATAATTTAATACTTGAACTAAATAAGTGAGTTCACTGTGGTTAAACACCCACTTGGATAATTATTGTTACTTTAATCACAATGCAAGTTCGTATCAGTTTGTCTTCAGTTAAATTCCCACGAAAGTCTTGCTTCTCTTTGAGAAAAATTTTTAGAAAATCATTAAAAGACAGTTTTTAGAAAATCATTGTGATACGACAGATGCCCAGATTATGCTTTCGTAAGACAACCTTGGCCAGACCCAGAGAGCTTCCAGTGGGATGCATCTCCACCTCTGAGAAAGTAGTGGTGTGATGGATACTAACAACCCTGCACCTCTCAGTTGGAATAATCCAACACAGAGGCCTTTAGCACTGGACTGGATCACTCCCTTGTGAAATAGGAAGGGGTAGCTGTTCTGTAAATGCTCTCACTACTAGTCTTCATTATATTGTTGTCTCTGTATTTCTCTCTCTCTTTCTCTGCCTCTGCCTATCTCTCTCTCTCTCTCTCTCTAGCTATCTGTCCGATCTGGATCGTATTGCTGAATCATCCTATCTACCCACCCAGCAGGATGTGCTTAGGGTTCGAATCCCAACCACAGGGATCATTGAGTACCCTTTCGACTTGCAAAGCATCATTTTCAGGTAGAACACACACTCAATCTCGATCGCACTTTTCGAGGTGCTGTTACTGAAAAGGGATTTTGAAATGACTTATCAATACATGTACCTTGTTGATGGGTAAGTTGAGTCTAGTTTTGTGACCTAAAAAAAATCTAATTGTACCCCAGCATTGATCAAAGCTGTTTTTGCTGTAGATGTATTGATTTTTCTTTATCTTGAGCTATGAAAACCAACCCACAAACCTTTTGCTATTGTTTAGAAAGACAAACAAGGCTCCCTTTTTTAGATACCGTTTTTCTGAGTGACTAGGCAAATGGCTATGATATTCCTGTCTGAAGGTCAATAGAAGATGTGTACAGTGGATTCATTAAATTAATCAACGGGCAAGAGGGGCTTGTATTGTTCACCGATTGATTCAACCAGTGATGGCCATCAGCTTTTTTCCCCCCACAATAATACTTATTTTGTTACAATAATACTCAAGAACCAGAGTATTCATAACAGAAAGACGTATAATAAACCATCACCTCTTTCTTATTTTCCATCTTTCACTGTTCATTTTCTCCCTGCCTTTCTCCTCTTTCTCATGTGCTCTTCTCTTCTGTTAGAGCTCTCTCTCTCTCTCTCTCTCTCTCTCTCTCTCTCTCTCTGTCTCTCTCTCTCTCT
>JBBPCX010000040.1:34829592-34851642 GCA_037974365.1 Hydrocynus forskahlii | reverse complement strand
TCTCTCTCTCTCTCTCTCTCTCTCTCTCTCTCTCTCTCTCTCTCTCTCTCTCTCTCTCTCTCTCTCTCTCCCCTTTCTAGTCTTTTTCTCCATTTTTCCTCCCATCTTTTTCTCTCTTCCCCTCTATTCCGTGTCCGCTCTGAAGTTTTGCCGGAGCAACTCGTCCTACATTATAGAGCCCGTGTATGTTTGGAAGTAGGTCAGCGAGCCCCCGGCTGAAGGAAATGAGGACGGCGATGTGAAGGAGCTTTATTTTAGGCAGGCTCTCCTAGAGGGCCTCATTTATCAAAGGCCCCTCTGTGGGCTGCTGGCTCAGGACTGAAGCGGTGCGGGGGCGCTGTCCGCCCTGAAATCCACCCTGCACTCAGCCACTAAGCCAGCCTCTAACGCCATCTATCTCTTTACTCGTTTCTCCACATTTGTCCTCACATACACAGGTGAACGGTGTTTAACCCTTAGAAGTCACCCTTATAAACAGTAATAAACAGCTTTATGTAGTTTTGATTTATGCATCATTTCGTAGACACAGTTCATTGAAACTAATGAAGAAATTAAGTTAAGAAGCCGATTTAGTGCGTACAGTTTTGTTCTATGTACAAAAATAAGCATGCTTTACATTTCTGCAAAATGTTTGTCATTTATGCAATTCATGATCATTCATGTTATTATGTAATTACATTTAAATGGTGCGGATAACTGCTAAATCTAGGCTGCTAACACATAAGCAGACTGTGAACCAGTTCAAAGAAGCATATCTGAAGAAACGGATTAAAAGATTAAAATCAGTTCAGGCTGGGGTCATATAATGTCATGCATTATTTATAAGGTCATGCATTATTTATTTATTTAATTGTTTGAGTTTGGTAAACTTCAGTCTGGAATCGGCATTAAGAAAAGTTTTCCCTCTCGCTTACACACACACACATACACACACACTCAGATATTAACACACAAACGCTGCGGTCTATCTGAATGGATTCCTTCGATGGCTGAATGCCTCTCATGTGGCAGCCACAGGAAGCTGTGTGGTTAGTTGAAAGAGGAAGTTCATTGTGAGGTCAATTCCACAGGCCCCTTTCTTTTGCTCCTGCTTTCTTCCAGACTAGTTTCATAATTTTGTTACTACAACACTTGGACACAGTCTAGATTAAGCCGCCTCTTTCAAATTCTTTGTGGTTCCTCAAGTTCTCAATCAAAACGTGTCTACCTAGATGTTATAGTCCCATTTATTGTGGATGGACAGCTCCTTCAACTTCTTAAGGACCAAGAAGAGGTGCCACTGCTTTTCTTTTTTTTGTTGTTTTTTTTTTCCCCTGAATGTCCCTTTCTCTTATTTTCTCACCCTCTCTTCCCCGCCCTTCACTAGAGCTGTGCCGCGTCACGTCACTGCTTTGCTTATGCTGTGAATTGAACACTCACTGGGGATCATCAGGGCACATTGCAATGTTTTGAAAGCCTGCTAGCTTGCCATGCTCCTTTTTTGGGGTGGGGGGGGTGCATGGTGAATAGTGTGAGTAATATTGGTAGCAACACAAGTGACATCCTCAGAAGACTCCCTCATAGTTACCCAAAATAAGGTCCTTTGAGAGAGCCACAGAGGAGATTTATTTGAGTTATCTTGTGGAGAACTTGCCTCTGAGTTAGAACACACACATATTCATATACATCAAATGTTTTATCAAAAGCACAATAAACCATTAAAGGAATAATTTGGCAAAAGTCTATTTTACACAATTAACACATTTTGCTAGATTAACCAGATTTTGTCGATCAGCCAAAATGTGTTTGGTGTCTGAAGACAATGTAACACCAAGTTTTACCTTTTTATATAAAAAATATAAGGTTTTCCACTGAAGCTACAATGCCAACGTAGCTAGGATGTAACGTTTAGTGTCCCATTGTAGACATCCCAGTGGATACATTTGTCCCCCTTAATACAGTTAACAGTAGGTCATACCATGTCAGGAACCAAATAAAATTCTATTTGAGACTTTTTTTCATCGTTTAGGCCATCATGTATTAGCTCCCATTCACATAAGCTATTTAAGCTTCAGTGCTCCTGTTTAAAACTAAAGAATCAAATTCTGGACATCAAACATGTTAAATCTGATCACCTACATTTCCGTAAGGGATTTTTAATATTTTTTTTTTGTCCAAGACAAAATTGTTTTAGTGATCAGAGGCTGCTTCTCTTTATTTGTCAAAAAAGTACAGTAGTTTAAAGCACAAAATCTTTTTAGAAGGATTTAGTCTTTTAATGTGATTAGTATTCTTAACTATTTGATAAATGTAGAAAAGAAAATTGTTTATTTACACTCTATTGGTACTAATGACGGTTTTCCTTCTGATCCACCCTCTCTTTTTCAGAATGGTGGATGTAGGGGGGCAGAGGTCTGAGCGCAGGAAATGGATTCACTGTTTCGAGAATGTGACGTCCATAATGTTCCTGGTGGCACTGAGTGAATATGACCAGGTTTTAGTTGAGTCTGACAATGAGGTGAGAAATGCAGAAATAGAAATGCTGGATTCATGTATATTAATGCTTGATCTATATAACAATTTCTTTTCCATCATAATCAGAAGCTGTGGATAGCTGTTCTTATTTCATAATTACACCATAGAGATGCATTATATGTAAAGGTTTGTAGACACTCGCTTGCCCAACGTTTCTTCTGAAAACGAGTGTATTACTATGGAGATGCTCCGCCCTCTGCTGCAGAAACAGCATCAAATATTGCGGGAATGCTTTACACTAGATTTGAAACATTAATGTGAAGATTAGATTCAACCACAAGAGCATTAGTGAGGCCTGGTGCTTGGATGTTGGTTGATTAGCACCATTCCAGTTAATTCCAGTTATTGGATGGCACTCTGCCATTCCACTGCAACACATCTCAGTGCTGGAGCACTTTATACTTTTCTAGCCGACACTTAGCATTAGGCATAGTGATCTCAGGCTCATGTGTGGCTACTTCAGAGTTTACGATTCTATTACCCGTGCTTTTCTACTAAGATTATATATACTGTGTTTGCACAGTTGAACAAATGTCAGCCACTGAATTCACTAATTATAAGAGTCGTACGCTCTGTCCTTTATGAAGCTATTTGTGGAAAAGCAAAGTAAAATTGTTTTAAATTATTAGAATAGTGTTGCTTCTTGATTTTGTGTTTTGTTTATTTTGAAATTGAATGTTAATTATTGATTTGTCCATTTTTCACTTCTTGGCAATGTTCTTGAATCCATAGTAATAAGGAATCTCCCATTTTTCCCACTTTTATTTTAGAATCGTATGGAGGAGAGTAAGGCCCTTTTCAGGACGATAATCACATATCCCTGGTTTCAAAACTCCTCAGTCATCCTCTTTCTCAACAAGAAGGACCTTCTGGAGGAGAAGATTTCCTACTCCCACCTGGTCGACTATTTTCCTGAGTTCGATGGTAATAAAAACATTTTCAAATGTTTAAAAAAAAAAACATTTTCAAATGTTTAAAAAAAAAAAAAGTCGTTCATGTGAAGAGACAAGTTCCTGACAGATCAGTAGTTCTCTATCCTTGTTCTGTATTATTTTTGTTATCTTTAAAACACCTTTTTATGGTGTGTAAACAATTTTTTTAAGCAATTTATAAGATTTTTTGTCTTATTCATTTTCCACACATTTCTTTACATAGCCCCAGAAGATTTTTTTTAAATCGTGCCTGGATTAAACTGTGTGCCCTTATACTTTATATTTCTGGCATATGTGTCATTTGTTGTGTGAAGAGACAGAATAAACACAGACGTGCTACTAGGGGTGGTAGTAGCTTAGTGGGTAACACACTTGCCTGTGAACCCGATGACCAAAGTTTGAGGTTCAAACCTCCCCACTTTCTACCATTGTGTTCTTGAGCAATACACCTAATTCTCAGTTGCTCCAGGGGGACTATCCCTGTAATTAATGATTGTAAGTTGCTCTGAATAAGTGTGTCTGCCAAGAAACTAGACATCCTTGTGAGCAGTTATTTTTGTCTGGCATTACATGTTAACTTTGCGTTCCCTCACTTATATATTGTGATGATTTATTATCTTTTAAAAGAGGATTCTTATCTGTGGCCTTCCTTCTACAGGTCCTCAGCGGGACGCGCAGGCTGCGAGGGAGTTTATTCTCAAGATGTTTGTAGACCTGAACCCGGACAGTGACAAAATCATCTACTCGCACTTCACCTGCGCCACAGACACAGAGAACATCCGATTCGTCTTTGCCGCTGTGAAGGACACCATCCTGCAGCTCAACCTGAAAGAGTACAACCTGGTGTGAGCCGCCACCGCGCGCTGCTCGCACACTTCAGCACAGAACAGGCACCAAGAGCGTGCGCACACTTACACAGACACACACATACACACTCTCAAACATAAACATACACATGCTCAATTACCCACTACCCACCCTGTTTTCCAGCCTTTTCTGGTTTCCCTTTCGTCCAGCTGTGTGAGGGTGTTACGGATGTTTCCTGCTAACACTCTGGCCATCTCCTGGTTTCGCCAAAGCCTGTCCGCTTTCTCTCGCTGGCAGCTCATTGTCAAAGGCCTCCATCCGTTTCCTCAAATTTGATCATGAGGATTTTTTGACCTTTTCAGATATGATGACGGGGGTGGGGTTATAGACTGTGACTTGTTTTGATCCTCATTCATTTTGAAAAAGTGGATTAAAAACACAAAAGTGGTTTTGAAGTAGCAGAATTGGTCAGGCAGGGATGGCTGCAGCAACAGCATGGATACAGTCCAGCAGGTGCGTTTTAGGAACTGAACACAAAGATATGCTGGCACGGCAACTGGAAGTGATGTCCCTCACCCTTTCCTTTCCTCTTTTCCAGTTACATCCACCAAGCACATCGTCTTTGTTCTGCCTGGATTGATTGATTGATTGATTGCATTTTTGGTTTGCGCAAAAAAAAAAATGGAAAAAAAGAAAAAAAATGAATAGTCACGTCATATTTACACACTTGGACACAAGGACAATCGCTGTGGTGCCAGAAGTTACGAAAGGATCCATTCGATCCCTCTATAATCAGGAGGATTCCAGTGGATTCTTGAATCCGGATGAGATTCCAGCTGGGTTCCACTGATGGTGTGGAGAATTTTTCTCACAAAGATGAGATAATCTCACTAAGGCTAGTCTTCAACTTGCATCGATGAATGTAAACTTAAAAGTGTGAGCATCGCAATTGCAAAAAAGAAAAAACAACAAAGAGAGAGAAAAGAAAATGAACGAAAACAGCAAGAATGCACACTCAAGCAAAACGATACAATGCACGAGAGAAAGAGTTTAAACAAATCCAATTAATTTGTACATTGCTGAGATGATCGAAGGGAGGAAGAGAAAAACTTTTTAATCATAAGTATCTATATTTCTGTTGCTATCGGATGAATTATAACAGCACCCAATCAACAAATGGGTATGAAATCAGAAATCGGTGTGTTAAACAACCATTGACAGGATTATATTCACACAGTAGGTATTGTTCTGCAGATTTCGCACGAGTTTTCAAGATGGTTGCATCGCTTCCTTCCCCCATTTTACGTTCTTAAGTATTTTCCATAGTGATTGCTTCCTCCTTCCTTGCCGATTTTTTCTTCATTATTTAGCATCAGTTGTCAGCTTAGAACTGATGTTAGGGCAACGTGGGCTCCTGCTGGTACAATACTCCGCATTTTTGCGAGTATATTCATCACTTACAGATATTTCATCAGTTTACTCGGTTGAGTTCTGGAGTATCTGATATTGTCACTAGTGGCCCTGACGCACACAATCTTTTGTTTGTTTACGTCTTGTTTTTTTTTTATTGCAGAGACATCTTAACGATAAGAGTTTGTGGAGACATAGGTTAATTTAGGTTTGGGAATGGGAGGTAGCGTTAAAATGAAGGGGGGCAGGAAGTCGTTAAAGCGCTGAAGTTAAATGATTGTGTATATTTATATTTGTAAATACTATACACATTATTGCTTATGTAAAAAAAAAAAGTCTGTGGTACACTAAGGAAAAAAAATCCACTCTTCGTAATTGTGTACGGTTTTTGGTTGGTTTCTTATGAATTACAATATATTGATACTGTGATTACTTTTTTTTTTTTTTAGTTCACTATGATTATTCATGACATACATGTAGCTGTACGCGACGGTAACGTGTGAATGACAGTATGTGGTTATGAGCAATAGTCGGTGGAAAATCTAAAGAAACACGTCACCGCGGAGAAACCTCCTAAGCGTTTCTCAATCTGATTTCCAAGGAGACCACGAGTACAGCTCCTCTCATGGTGTGAATGGTAGTACTCACCATGTAAAGATATTAAATGATTTTTAAGAGGAAAAAGATCAGCTAAAGTAAATAAAGGATGGCTTATTTATCTAATTTATGGACCAGATTTGAAGTCGTCGGGGTCTTTTCTGCTGTATAAAACTCTGAATGGATGAAACTATCAGCTTTTTATCACATTTTATTTTATGCATTTTCCTCCCACCCCCTCTCCAGATTGAGAACATTTATTGGCTCATTTTCACAGTATATTATTGTATAGTATCCAGTTTTTGTTTTTTTGGGTTTTTTTTTACTTGTGTCTTTTGGATTTTCAAATTTCCTTGTGATATTTAAGTGAAATGCTTAAAACATAGGAAAATGTATCATATGAAAGAAGACCGCCTTTTATCAGTGATAGAAGATATGCTTGGTCTAAGCTTACAACCAGATAAGTAGTGACTTGATTTGTTTTTTGTTTTGTTTTGTTGGGTTTTTTTGTTTTTTGGGCTTGTGTTCACCATGGTGTAAGTTATGCTCTGGTAGAAAAGAAAAGAAAAAATATTTTGAAGTTAAATTTTATACAGGTTACCTTTCTTTTTCATCAAGGGCTAAAAAATACACAAAATCCTCACAGACCAGGCAAAGAGAAGACAACGGGGTTGAACCTGAAGGATTAGAAACAGTTAAGAGACTGAGGATCAGAGTTTTATGGTCTAGGTATCAGCCACTGGTTGATCATTGAAGACCGAACCTAGGTTCATCTTCTTTGCCCTGGTTTTTGAATCATTACTAAAATCTTTGGTGACTGGCCTTCAAGAGCCCCTTATTGCAGAGTGTTTCCCAAAGGGTAAAGGTACACACTTTCCCCACCCTACTATTTTATGGACAAAAAAGCTGCAGGCATGTTAACAAATCAGTATTTTGGTTAGGTCTCAATGTCATAACAACATAGACAGGGTATTACAGTTAGTAAAACTGGTAATAGCCAAAGGATGAGTCTCACTTCCATTTACGACATGCTGAAATGTACGAATCAAACTGGTTTTTGCGTAATTCGTGACCCTAGAGTTGTTGTATATCTGTTATTAGTTTCTATTTGTGGATTGAGATGACTCTTTTGCTTAACATTGCGGATGGAAGTCTCAGGATGATAACACTATGAATATGAATTTGGGTTGATGAGTGATGAAGCTATTGATTGTAGAGAATGTACGTGCTTGTCCTATGAGGGGGACACTTATATTATAAAGGTCTGATTTTATTTTATATATGCACTTTCTTTTTCCTTTTTTTTTTTTTTTGTTTTGTTCTGTTCTCATGCCACAGTCAGGAAAAGCTTCTGATGCCCTTTTTGAAGACCAAGCCAGAGTCAACAGCTACTGCCAGTGTCTTTGACCTGTTGTATGTACATGAACATATCAGTTTGCCATTATCGTAGCAGTAGAAATTTTTTTTTATTGTCTTTTTTTTTTTTTTTTGTTTCCATTTGTGCTTGTTCCAAAGGTGTTTGTCCACCCAGCGTCCCTAGAATAATGTCTACCTCTGTGCGAATAGTGTGACATTTAGGGCATTTTTTTTCAGTATCGCAAGTGGTATATGAAGCACCTACAGTCCCTGAACACGGTGCAAGTGTTTTTGTTGGTTTTTTTTGTTTGTTTTTTTTAAGATTGAACATGTACCGAGATACAGGAAGGTTTTTGCTCCTTTTCGGATCCAGACAAGAAATTGAGAAATCTGCTAACGTTTTGTTTTTTTTTGTTTGTTTGTTTTTTGTCGAACATACATTTAGAGTTTGTTATTCATTCGAAATGTTTAATTTGGTTTCTTACTGGCATAGATGAGTTTTATTGCAGTCATGCAGTATTTTAGTAAGGCTGAATTGCATTTTTGCCAATGTTTTGCAAAGCTTGTCCAACCTAGCAAGAGCTACGAAAGAACACAAATGTGGAAGCATGGGTGGGTCAATGTAGAAAGCTAATAGGTTGGTTTACGTGACCATGTTGGAAGACCAACTACCTGTATTGCAGTATCAGATCTGACCTTTCGTATTTGTTGTTTCTTTGCTGTTGATTTAGCATCTCAAGTACCAGAGGGACTGGTCTGTATTTCAGATTTTTTTTTTCCCAGCTGACGAAACTGGCCTGGGAAATTCAGACATGCTTGCCTTCAGCTGAATTTTGGGATCACTAGTTGCAGCATGATGGACAGATCACAGCTAGTCATAAAGGGGAAACGAACTGTGAGAGAGCAGCTGTAGAAGCTACCATTAGCTTTAGCCAGTCCAAATGACACTCGTGATGCTTCATATAGACGCTTTAGCAGTCTGCGTCCGATAGGTTGAGGAACGAGTCCCTAACATTTCCTGTAAGTCTTTAACGCTAGTACAAGTAGGGCTCCAAGCACGTCAGATCTTCTGAATACATTTGGGTCCGACCCAAAATAATCTGTGCACACACACACACACACACTTTCTCATCCCATTTACCTGAACACTATTGAAGCTAGGACCACTTTATTTTCCATCTCTTCATGGGACGGGATGATGTGTCGTAGCTTGTGAAATATTTATTTTTAACCCCCTCACCTCTTTGTTTTATAAGCATACCAAATGTAAATGTTGTATTATATTGAGTGTGCCAATCCCCTTCATGGAGACCGACTTTAATACCAAGTGCCAATCGTTGTCCAGATCACACGAGGACCGATAGAGGAGACATTGTCCCGTTTCGAAAAGCATCCGAAACACTAAGATTCAAATGAAACGAACTTTATTCCATATTTAAGATTTAAGAGAAACTGCTGTTTTGATTTTTTTCTTTTTCTTTTTAAGAAATTGATTTTTAAATGCATGTGCTCTGTGTTGGGGTTGGAGTCATGGGCTCAGAAAAATATATTAATATTAAAACCCTTGAGATGAGGGATCATATTGGATACTGATTTACGACATTCTCGCCATATTTTTGTCTTTATTTGTACTGTTTCATTTCAACCACTGTTGCCTGAACCTCATTCAAACATGAAAGATTTTCATAACCGCCTTCTAAAAAATAAAAAATGAAAAAATAAAAAGTATCTGTTTTAAATTTAAATAAATTTGTTCCTATACTTGCTGCCTGTCTTGACTGTTTTCTTTGAGCTTGTAGTTACAAGCCTACAGTATGAACATACTACTACAGCTTTAGAGCTACTGAAGCTTGAGCACTTTCTTCCAAAGATATCCTTAGTGCTATTAGCCATCTTGCTTTTGTATGTTATCCAGGATGGTAAAAACAGACATAAATATGCAATGTTGTGTGTGTGTGTGTGTGTGTGTGGGTCTTTAGCAAAAGAGAATCATCTGTTATATTGGTCTTGAGACTGGAAAAGCATGTTGATCTTGTTCAGGGCTCCCGCGATGGTGCAGTGGGTAGCACTGTTGCCTCCAGGGTTGGGAGTTTGAATCCGGGTCCTTGCCTTGTGTGTGTAGAGTTTGCATGTTCTTCTCATGGTGGTGAGGGTTTCCTCTGGGGTCTCCGGTTTCTCCCACAGTCCAAAGACATGCACGTCAGGAGAACTGGGGATTCTAAATTAACCGTATGTGTGAATGGACCGTAGACCCCAGGATAGGCTCCGGGTACCCCACGACCCTAGTAGGGATTAAGTGGTTCCTGAAAAATGAATGGGACAATATCTATCGAAAAAAGAAGTTATACTATTAAAACTGAGCTGAACTGACATCACAGAAGCTAAGCACATACATTTCATAAGCCTGGTTGAACCAACTTGTATATTTCACCTTACATTTTCCTCAGGGTTCTTACTGTAGACTTGGCGTGCCCTAAAATATTTACTCAAATATTTATTGTCATACGTACAGGTACAATGAATTTCTTGGCTGACCACCTTCCTGCAGACTCTTTAACAGGCAACGACCAACATATAGTACAAAAGCGCTTCTGTAGATATCCTACATCCTGCAATACGAAACACTAATGCCGCACAATACCTGGTCTGTTAATTGTTTTTTATACTCGATAATGAAAGTTAGAGGTAGGTGGCAGCTGCTTTTTTGTAACTTAAACTTTATATACTAGTGCTGTTTTGTCAACTAGCATATTTCACAATTTTCCCCTCAAGGTTCTTCCTCTAGATGTGGTGTGCCGTAAAAACACAGAATGCTCAAATATTTATTGTCATTTGCGGTGGACTGGTGCCCCGCCCAGGGTGAGTCCCTGCCTCGCGTCTATTGGCCTCCGGGTACCTGCAGCCTTAGTAAGGATTAAGCGGTTACAGAAAATGAATGAATGTATGTACAGTACAATTAATGTTCTACCTTGACTGCCCTCCTTCAGACTCTTAACAGGCAACAATCAACAAAAAGTGCTACAGTACTTTAGATATCCTAGATCCCGCACTGGTCTCTGCAATACTGATATTGCAAAAGGCTGCGATATGCAAATGAGCCTCTAACCAATCACAGTGTTTCTGACAGGCTGGCCAAACACTGCGGCCTGGTGGTTAGGGAGTTGCCCCTGTGATCAGAAGGTTCGAATCCCAGGACTGCTAGTGGCACCACAGAGGTACCCTTGAACAAGGTTCCGTCCTCACACACTGCTCCCCAGGCGCTGTGTTCCTGGCTGCCCACTGCTTTACTGGGTGAATGGGTTAAATACAGAGAAAGAAAGTGTGCTGTGGTGTGTTCACGTATGACAAATGGTCATCATACTTCAGTCACAGCTTCAGGTGAGTTACTGTGTGCTCTGATGGATCGAGGTCTTCATGCAGTCCAACAAAACGTGAACTCTGTCACAAGAGTGGAGTATCTTCAGGACTAGGATCCATCTGCTGTAAAGAACTTTTCAGGTTGGTCTGTCCCGTAATTCTGTTGCGTACAGACCCTTATGGCAAAAAGGCTGAAATAAAATAAGATACAAATAATAAAAAAAATTTCTGGTTGTCGGCATATTCGAAATCACATGCCCTATCTGACCTAACCTCCTCATTTACCTGGGTGTGGGACTGGCGCTAAGAAATACACTGGGTTATAAAACATAATTTCAATAAAACTGAATTCAGAAAGAATCCAAAATAAAGAAAATGTGTTGCAAATGAAAATGAATTATATATATATATATATATATATATATATATATATATATATACACACACACACATACACATATATTCTGTTTTTTCATATTGGTGTATATAACATACACAATACAAATATAGTGTTTATTCTGTTTTTAAAAAATTCTATACCAGGAGAATGAGCTCTATCCTGTGGATGGAAATAGAGGGGCTCCACCAGAGGGGGGCAGCTCGACAATGTGTCAAACCACCAGACTACCAGACCACCAGCACAAAGAAACTGGAAAACCTGTGCAGCTTCAATAAAAACATTATTTTCTTATAAACCACCCGCGTCACCACTTAGGCAAAGAAGCCGTGGATCAGGGGAGTCTAGGTTTATAATGGGGCAGGATTGTCCGGGGCTGTTGTTTTTTTAAAACAATGACTCGTGTCATCTGATCGTGTTTAATAATTAATGGACTAAAACCTCTGGAGAGGAGAAGAGGGGGGTGTTTTGCCACACGCAAAATGATTTTACCTCTCGATTTGCATTTCAATGCTCGCCTGTGTTTGTGCTCCCCTGGGTGTTGCTTCTAATGGGCCCTGTGTGTGCGTGTGTGTGTGTGTGTGTGTGTGAGTCAGGAACAAAAGCTCAGTGCTGCACACCTTCCTCTCGGAGCCTGCTGACCCACCACTCTATCCCAGCGAGCTGACATGGGCCTGTGTCCCGCCTTACCCTCGCCTCCCCCGGGGCACGACCTGCTCAGCGTTCCTCTCTTCTAGCTCCACATCCCGAGGAGACTGGAGAACTCGCCTCGGTGCTCTCTTACATTTTGACAGTGATTGAGCCATTCAGAAAGGCCTCCTTCCCTTAAAAAATATAATATATATTTACAAGCTATATATTTTACTTTTGGTGCCTGTTTTGCTGCGTCGAGGGATTTTTTTTTTCCATCAACTCACCTTCGCTAGGCACCAAAACAGCCTTGAAACTGCTGGGTATCTGCTCTCTCCGCGGAGCCTGGAGCTCGTATTGCTCCTCCTAGACTACGTATTTCATCTCCAGCCCACCTTACAGCCTTTTCTGCCGTCATTGGCTCGAAAAACGAGGCTGAAGACAGAAAAACGAAGCGAGTTTGCAGGAGCAGGCTCCATGTAAACACAGCACTGGGAGCTGGACGAGCACTCGGTCCTGTAGCTCCGGAGCTGCTGGGGAGCTGGTGCTGCTGCTTCAACCGGGGCTTTTTTAACCTCATTCTTCCCCGTCAGACTCTTAAATTAGGCTGAAGCTCAAACGCAGAGGTAAAATAAGATTTTTTACTCCGCGAACCCATCCAGGAAGAGCGAACAAAGAAGATTTCAGCGTTTTATTTCACCCAGAGAAGAAGGAGGGGGAGGAGGGAGCAAGAACACTGACATGATGTTTCCACAAGCAAGGCACTCGGTAAGTGTGGCTTTTATTGGAGCTATTGTGTCTCTGTTCGTAAAAAAGGTTTGGCATTGCTTTCTTTTTAACTTAAAATGTATATACTGCCCTTTTCCTGCACGTTTCTATGCCTCCTTTGGCAGTTGTGGCCACTCATGGCATAACAGGTGGGGCCCTTTTGAGAAAAGGCATGTATTTTTAAAAATACTACACCTCAGACATGAGTTCTGTTCAGGTCTTCTGGTATATATTGTGATTTATGTTTGCTCAGATATTAATTTTCCTGCAAGCAGCTCTACTTCAGCTCTGTTTCTCAGAGACCTGTTGTAGTGGAGCAGCACATGGACACCTTCACTTCCTATTTAAAGCCTTGAGTTGGGTAGGATCATTCCACAAAAAAGCTTAGGAACTGCTATTGTTTCACACTCGCACAACCTTCTTCTAATGGACCATGTGTCCGCTTCTGTAGAGTACAGTCTCATTTTGTCTTCTACAAAGACAGGTTTGGGTTAAAGGGCTTCATAACGGCCAAGTGTGGCACCTTCACCCCCTGTCTAAAGCCTCGGATGGGATCATTCCGTTAAAAAAGCTTAAGGACTGCCGATATAGCCCATCCGGTATGTTTCACACTCACACAACCTTCTGCTAATGGACCATGTGTTTGCGTCTGTTGAGCACAACCTCACTTTGTCTTCTACTAATGCAGGTTTGGGTTAAAGGGCTTCATGAAGATTAAGTGTTGCACCTTCACCGTTGCTTCAACCCTTGGATGGGATCATTCCATTAAAAGCTTATGAACTGCTGATATTATAGTCCATCCAGTGTTTCAGATTCGCACAACCTTCTTCTGATGGACCATGTGTGTGCCTCTGTTGAGAACAGCCTTATTTTGTCTTGGATAGGGTTAAAGGGCTTCATATAGGCCAAGTGTGGCACCTTCAGCCCCTGTTTAAAGCCGTGGAAACGATCATCCCATTTAAAAAGCTTATGAACTGCTGATCTAGCCTGTCCAGGATGTTTCACACTTATGCAACCTTCCCTTAGTTGACCATGTGTCTGCCTCTGCCTTATTTTGTATTCTACAAATCCAGGTTTGGGTTAAAGAGCTTCATAAAGACCAAGTGTATTTACCTCCAAGGAAGGCTACTGCTGAACATGGCCATGTTCTCCTCCAGTCAGAACCTATCCCATGGGTTGAGGTGCTTCTCAGAGTTCTGCCTCTGTTTTGTCTTTGTCCTCACCCAAACACACCTGTTTGAGCTCCTGGCAGGCCTGGTAAATGGCTCACGAGGTGGTCAGGTGTGTTTGGCCAGGAAAATATCACCACACTTGAGCAGAAGGGCAGTGCAAGGCCAAATAATAATGCACATAACATAAAGGAGGAACCAAGGGTGAGTCTTCTGGCCCAGGAAATGTTTTTTGGACTGTTAGGCTAGCTTCTTGGAGACAAATCTGACCTGTACATCTGATTATATTTTGATGTTTTAGGGTGGTTATTGTGTTAAAACAGCAGACGGGTTGACTCCCACATGGAGTAAACTGGGATTTTTGCGATGTAAAAGATACATTTCTGCAGTGCCGCCATCCTACACCATTAAGACACATTAATGAACACTTGGTATAACACAGTTATGGATTTGGCCTGTGTTGTTTCTTTTTGTTTGTTCCCTCATGCGAATGCCTTGATTGAGAAACATCAATAGGAACACCTGTGATTGGTCAATCCAATAAAACCATATTATCACCCAGTAAAAGCAATCTGTCTTTGGTTCGGTGTCTACTTTCACACTCAAGACTGATGTTGTGATAATTAAGACTATGCAGAACTAGTTACTTGCCCCCCACTGCTTCATTTTTGTTCTTAACAAATAAATGCATAAACTTTAAATGATTAAAATAGTGATTGTCATGTAGAGATGGGCATTATGACCAAATGCATTGTTATTGAGGGAAATTAGTTCCACAATAGTCCAGCACACTAAAGTAAAACATAAATGAAAATGATAGTAAAATATACTCAGTTGGGCAATAGATATACAATGTTTGTGTGTGTGTGTGTGTGTGTGTGTGTGTGTAAGAGAGACACTGCTGGCTCCTTTTTGTCCATTTTAACATATGAGGTGTTAAAAGAAAAATACTGAAATTGTGACATGACATTGTGTTTTGTCAAAAATATTTTTACCATATCAGGCACCTCTGTTCCCATGTTCCCTTTTTACGCAGCTTCAGTTGTTGTTTCTTTTCCGTGAATGGGAGTCCCTATCCACAGTACAGTGTTCCTTAATGAGTCCCCAGCCATTCGTTTTGCCAGTGCTGATCCCAATTGTGCTCCCCAGGCTGCAACACAAACAGATCTCTACGTGCAACACAAGGTTGCTAAATGCCAGGAGCAGGGACTCTGTAATTAATGAGTAAACTGATTTGAACTGTGTCTGCAACCAAGATGACATACATCGTCATGTCATTTCAGGCAAGCCCAGGAATTTCCAAATACTGAATTGTCTTCCTGATGTTCAGAAATTCAGACACTACCTCAAGGAGCAGAGGTCTGAATCTTTATTCTCTCTTTAGAAATCTGTTTTATTAACCAGTGGGTGTTCAAATACATGTGGCCTAATCATTGGTGTAAAGTTTAGAAGCGACTCGTTCTTTGGTTTTTGTGGGCCTTCTGTGGGGGGCTGGATGTGACAGGAGAATTAATCTCACCCAAAAGCCTGTAATAACTTTCATTACCTCAAATGCTTCCCTTAAGACAGAATCTTATAGTTTGGCTCCAAATCTCTGGAACGGCCAGCACAAAAAAACAGGCCCAATCTAGGATTAACCAGCGGATTCTCAATTGCGCCTTCAATCTAGGATTAGGACTAACAGCTGGATTCGCAATTGAATCTTGACCTTTTGAGAGTTGGTTGATTTTTGTGGAACAGAGCGAGGAATGTGGATTCAGCCTGCCTATCTCGGGTTGGCCAAGAGCCTTCCGAGGCTGATGGGTAAATTGTTATGTCTTAAACAGGCTCTTGAAAAGCGGCTGCTCAAGAGGATTTGATGTTCTCGTTTCCTGCCTGGTCCTGCCCAGGGTTGCTTATTGTGTTGACTGATGATACACAAGTGATCAGCCTTGGACGCTTCTGGTTAGCTAGCTGGTATGTTAGTCATTGGATCCACGCCTGGATCCTTCATCAACTTTTCCAACATACAACTAGGTAAATTACCGGCCAAAATTGTGGGCTGAGCAGATTTGAGGTGTGTCAAAAGGGTTCGTGGAGGAGTGCAATAGAAGAGCCAATTTTGGTTCCTTAAAGAAGCGTGTTTCCCAAATGCCGAGTTTTTTTCTAGAACCTGTATACATTATTTGAAGGTTCTTTACACTCATACTTGCAGAGAACCATCATTTGAACCCAAATGTAGTACTTCCATGCATTGTGCAAACAGCACGTTTTGGAGTTCACATTGAAAGTTGGAGGTAATGGGCTGTTGACCACAATTAGTCACACATCATTGTTTAGTGACAGTTTGGGAAAGGTGTGGCATGTGGTATGAGTATGAGTGTACTTCTTATTATTGTCCTCATTAAATTACAACATTGGCCCAAATCATTAGATCAGGTTATGTGTTTTGAGCTGCCGATCTCCTGCTTCCAGTCGTTTGCCCTGGTACCAATAGTAATGCTGCAAATGGTGCTCAGATTCTGTTTTGCTGGTGGTGGAGTGGTGGAACTGATGAGGGCTATGGTGGTAAGCTCCTATGATGAGTTATATTCTTCATATTTCTCTTTTGGAACCAGGCGTGACATTTATACCTCTACAGACAAATGTTTGGTAGTCTAGGTGCATCATTTTAGGGAAAGTCAGACACTGCAGACCTGATGGAGTAAGGAAATGAGGGGCTCCTAAGCTTTATGTCAAGCTGTCAGGCGGCTTGTTTGAACACCTGTTTATTAGCCATTAGCTATAACAACAGTTAATGCCGGGCTTCCTCAAGGAGAGGACAGGAACTAGTTCAGCCAAGACATTCAGTCTTTATTCTAATAGTGTTTTCCTGTGCATTCTGCCCAGTTAAATGTCTCGTTTTAAATGTAATTTTCTCATGTGTCTTAGACATTTTGCACAGTATGTAAACCATTTTCAGGCAAATGCTGCATGTTAAGTTGACGTGTCAGCCATGCTCCATTTCTTACAGTAAATATTTCTAGGTTTCTCTTCAACACGGAAATATCTGGCCACTAATTACGCCTTTTAATCAGGCAGGTACCTTTTATGTGTTTTATTGATGTTGATATTCCATTTAATCATATAATCCTGATCGTGCTGTTAGAAAGATGTTGAAACATCAGATCTTTATGCCTGCAAAGAAATTCTTAAGCCAGTAGTTTTATATCCTGGATGCTCAAATCTAGGCCTGTGACGCTTGTTCAAGGTGCTTTTCCAGTACGACCCTTGATCCAAGAGCCAGCCTTTCCCAGCTCAGGTCCACCCAGAGCAGTGCGCGCATTACGTTAGTGAGCTGTTAATCCAATTGTCTGGCCTTATGCTTCTTGTTTGGAGAAATAAGCAGCGGCCTGGTGGATTATGGAAAGGAATTACTGATGTGGTGCTGCGGTCCTGCTGCCATAAGCAGCTCTTCTTCAGCCCGCTGTTTACTCCACACCATCCTTATCCCTGCTCTTCAGACTCAGCCAGATGCTGGTGGTTATGACCATGACGGACACAGATGGGGCGAGGGATGAACAGCTGCCTGAAAGAGATGGTGGGCAAGGGTACGATGCCCATAGGAAAAATACACGCCATCTGATTGGTGGTAGAACAAATTGATTGGGTCTAGTGGAATCAGGATGTAAACCAGATCTTCCAAGTCCCAGTGTTTGCTGTTTGTAGACCTTTGGATATGTTGGTCAACGGGAAGTAAAATGGCTCTGGGCGTTTGTGGAAGTGTCTCTTAAGAGTGATGTTCAATATTATCCCAGCAAATTTATTTTTTGCAAAATGTATTGATTCCTTTTGATTTAAGGATGCAGTCAAACCCTTGCAAATCACAGGCAAGTCTCCAGCTTTGATCCTCAGATAAAGCCACTCTTTATAATGTGCTAAAGTGCCAAGTAATGTGTTCAAGCAAAGATGCAGATCATATCTCAAGGTTCTCTTAAAATATCCAGAAGATTTTTGGTTTTACATCATTCTTGGTCTCTTGATTCCACCTTACACAAAACTGTTTGACCTAGTGTCATATAATAACTCCTTTTGATTTCCTGAAGAAATAGTTTTCTGCTCAAAATGTGGAAATGAGAGGGAGGACCTTTCAGGATTTTTGAAGTTCAGGATTTTCCTCAGAACTATAGATTCTAGGGACAGGCATTATTTCAAGCAGAAAAAGTACTTTTTGATAATCATTTGTTGAATGGCGGTTGGCAAACAGCTTTTGGGTGCATTAACCAACTTCTGATAATAGTAACGCATTACTTACAACAACATGCTGGACAGAATAAGGTAAAATGAGTTTTTTAGACAATAGTCACATAAAAAGACAGTAACTGTAAAATGTTTGAACCTTTTTAAATGGTCGCTGTATGAGAATTACTGAAGAAACTACTGGCCAGCTCTAAAGTACCCGCAGACCTTTTCATTGTGGAAACACTTGGAAGAAGAATATTTGTACATAACTTGTTACTGACTAAATTACTTCAATACTGTTCAGTATCAGTAGTACGTCAATACCAAATTTAACAACATCTGTAGCAGCTCAAATCAGGGCTGAACAAAGAATTGTTCTTTAATCGAAATCACAGTTTTGAAGAGTGCAATCTTTGAATTGCAACAGCTCCAGTTTTAATTATACATTAACAACACTGTCTTGAGTTTTGAAAGGAGACTATCAGCCTAACAGCGATGAGCACACACCAACAAGACCACGTCTAGCCAGCTAAACAGTAGGGCGCACTCAGCGTTCCAACTAGAAGACTAAATACACCAGTCTTCATGTGTAAAATCCGTATGTGCACGATAGTAGTTCCAGGCATGCAAATCTCACATCGGTTCCGTCTACTGGAGATCCTGTTGGGTTTCTTCAGAAGTTTGGGTGGAAACAGGTTTCTGTAGAAAATGTAGATTCTAAACTTTCAGTCCGTGCCACGTCCATGTTTGCAACTAGAACAGGAGATATTTCACAGTGGTATGAATCAGTGGTTTGAATTTGAAGTTGTATTTCTGTGAAGAAGGAAACCAACATTTTACATTCTGCCAAATTTTTGAAGTGACATAAATGGAAAGAAGGTGGGCTTGAACCTCTCAGTATATGAATATGTAAAAACTGTAGATTTGTATCAAAGCAGCACCAAAACTCAACCACAAGAACAGCCAGCAGTGCTGCACTGAGAGGAAAGCAAGAGATGTGGAGAAAACAGACTATGTGCAATCACTCGTGTGCGTAAACACGTACACACACACACACACACACACACACACACACACACACCTTTCCAGCTGTGTGCGAAATGCTTCATCTGCTGGCTATGGCACGCAGCCCAGAGAGAGAGAGAGACACACACACACACACATACATTTATCCTCCCCCCAATCTGTTTTCTCCATCATACATACTAAGCATGTAGACTGAGAGAGGGGGTTGCTTGGTCTTTTGGTGCACACTGTTTTCATACACACATTCCCCCAAACACACACCCACACACATACACGCACAAAATAAATGAACCTAGGCAGCGTGTGGGTGTATGTGTGAGTTGGGGAGGGGGTGTAATATGTGTTGTAGGGGGAGGACTGAGGGCAGTGCCGGAGGACATTATTAAGGCTGGTTGAATTAACACTGCCGCCCCCCGACCGCACTACAAAACCCCCAGCAAGACATGAGGTTAATCCCCCGCGGTCCCGATCAACACTAAACAAACACACACACACACAACATACAGTCGCAATCACACTGACACACACAGGTCTCTCTCTCTCTCTCTCTCCCTCTCTCTCTCTCTTTCACTCTTTCTCTCTGTTAGATGAAACCAGCAAAATATGGAGACGACGACCCCCAAAAATGTACTCACATTTAGTCCTTTGTCACAGACAACCAATCATAAAGGTGTTTTGAATAAAGAATTGTATTTATGTGTGTAGGTTTTTTTTTCCAGCATGAATTTGAGAGCATAATGCGTTTCTTTTCCATTCCCTGATCAAGGGGGGTCTAACTTGATTTTTGTTTGATAATAGGAAGGGAGGATGAGAGGTGGCTATTATGGAATATGGAGCTTAAGACTATAGCATATTTTAGAGGTGGGGCATAGTCACTTTGATAAAAGATTTGTGAAAAGCAAATGTTATATCTTTCACGTTGTTCTTAAAATGCTTAGTGACCTCAGCAATCAAGATCAAAAGGTTGATTTGAGGTTGACTTATGAAAAAATAAATGAATAAACCTGAGAAACGCTTTATTTATATTAGCTTCTAAAGCAACTTATAGCTGCAAATAAGTAATTGGTTGCACTCGTCAGTCTGGGAAATGCAAATGGGGTTGAGAAGCGGCATTCAAAATTGGCAGCCTGTTTTTTTAATGGTTTAGATCCATCAAAAAAGAAGCCCCTAATTGGGGCAAGCATGTGTTTCAGTAGGAAAGTTGCAAAAACATCAAACAGGGGTCTAAAATGAGCCTAGAACAGAAGCTAAAACACCGATTCAACATTAAACTCCCAAAGCTGCTATATAAGTTTCCTCTGATTTACAAGTGAACATGGGCTTTCAGGGCTATATTAATATTGGTATTTACAGAGTTTTTGTCAAAAAATAGTTGGTAAAATGTGAAACTGAAAATCAGTATACTGTCCAGCTAAATTTTGGAATCTCTGATCTGATATTGGTCAAAATCATTAAATTAGCAGCTTGTTGTTTTTTGTTTTGTTTTGGTCCCCTTCACCTCCTCCTCCTTCCATGACATCTTGAAAATTTGTTAAAACTTGTGCCTATAAAAAAACACAGGCCTGGAGCAACGAACACAGAAGTGCAGCTTAGGGCACTTGGCGACATGTCAGATTTTCCAAGAAGCCAAAAGACCCGTTTGCCTGTTGGGTTCAGTTCTTCTTGAATTCTCGAATTTTTCTACCAAAAACTGTTCAGAACAACATTGCAAAGACACTGGCAAGTCAACATCCATGTATCTGTGTTTTCACCTTCTTGTTCACCCCAAATACAAGCCTCAATCGCCTATGATAATTCTTCAAAATAAAAAGAAAAAGACTGAATTTTCCCTAACAGACAAAAGTGCAAACAGAATTCAAGTCAAGAGCAGGCAATATATATTCCCCATTTATAGATAACAGTATGTCATACAGCATCAGAAACCACATAAGCACGTCTGTCTGACATTTTAACACGGTTTGTGGTATGTATGTGATGATTTAGACATGACGTTTGCACAAGTGTATTTTTGTGAGGTATAATCTTCCAATACTTCTTCAGTTGAATACTCAAAACTATATATGTTCTCGTAGAAGTGATTACTTTGCAAGGTCATTATAAAGCCATGTTTGGCGGATTGAAGGTTCTTAACTAGGTGAAGGTGTTTTGTGAGGATCACTGAAATAGAGGAATCCCACACCAGCAGGATCTCAGACATGTACATCTGTTTGTAGTGACTAACTTGTACATGATGTAAAAAATGTACATGAAGTAAAGTGAAATGCTTTAAAATAATCATCACATTACTTTATTTCTTTGTAGCTCCAGTGTAATGGTAAAGAAGGAAAGTTCAGACATGTCTAGGTTAAGGTTTTTTTTTACTCTTGCTGAAAGGCTTGAAAACACACACACACACACACACACACACACACACACACACACACACACGCAGAGTTTAAACCCCCCAACCACCACTCGCCCTCCGCTAGACCAAATCCTGGCGGTTTTGCATCCCCTCCTCTGCTTCATACCCACGCTCTTGCTAATGTGTTAGTGAACACACACACACGCGCGCACACACCACAAACGATAATTGCACAGAGATCAGTCATCCTGTCAAAGTACTATGCGCACACACACACACACACACAGCGCAAAGAGTAATTACTCAAAGATTTGAGTCTTCCTGTGAAAGTGTGTACCTCCCCCTCCCCCCGCCTCCGCTCCCCTGTGACACACACAGGCCTTATTGGAGGAAACAAAGGAGCGATTACCAACCTGGAGGTACAAGTGTGTGTGTGTGTGTGTGTGTGTGTGTGTGTGTGTGTGTGTGTGTGTGTGTGTGTACGCATTTATTAGCTCCTTGCACGGACAAAACACACCCAGAATGATAAAAACATTAACATTG
>JBBPCX010000040.1:34804265-34827144 GCA_037974365.1 Hydrocynus forskahlii | reverse complement strand
TGTGTGTGTGTGTGTGTGTGTGTGTGTGTGTGTGTGTGTGTGTGTGTGTGTGTGTGTGTGTGTGTGTGTGTGTGCCCGTGCCCTCCTAACCAGCATTGCCCTGTGTGTACTGTGGCCTACTGAGCACTGAAATACTGCCTGTTTGTTTTGTGCTAGAACTGTTTGCTGCAGGCTGTGGTAGATGTTGACCATGAAAGACCTTTATTTTGTGTGTGTGTGTGTGTGTGTGTGTGTGTGTGAGTGAGAGAGTGTGTGTGTGTTCATTCAGGAACAATAGGCCCCCAGAGGAGAAGCAGTGGGCCACACAACAGACACGCTGCAGGGAATAACTGCTTTACATCCTCACACACATACACACACACGGGCGGGCACACACACATCTGACCAGTCACTTCACAAGGATGTGAATTTAGCCTACACAGCAAATGCCCAACACCTTCATATCCCACATCACATACACACACATTTCAGCAAGAATGCCATTAGGGCTGCACAATACATTGTCTGCTATATCGCAGTATCGGTCTCTGCAATACAGATATTGCAAAAGGCTGCAATATGCAAATGAGCCTCTAGCCAATCACAGTGTTTCTGACAGTGTGACCAGTCACAGCTGCAAGTGAGTGACTGGGTGTTCTGATGAATGTCTTCTTGTAATCCAACAAGTGTCTAAATTTTTTACCATACGTTTTTTGACAAATCTGTGCATTAATAGGCTGCTGTAGATAAACTGCTGTAGAATAGGAAGATATATTTAAATGTGTTGGTTTTGTGACATCACAAAAACTATGATTTAAATCAGAGTTTTTGTAACTCACTTTTCATGTATGGACAGCATTAATGCTATGATTCTTGGGCGGGTATATGCATTCTGTAGTATTAAAATGGCCTTAGATTGTGTAGGTCTCCCTCGTGGTCCAAGACAGTGCTGACCTGTCAGGACATGCACTCTCCGAGACCATTGAAGCTGTGTGGTCTTATCTGGCACCAGTATGCAAGCAGTAGATCCTTTAAGTCCTATGACTTGCAAGGTAGTGCGTCCACGGATCGGACTAGTTCATCCAGCACATCCAACTGATTGTATCATAAGCTGGGGAATTTTACCACCTTGAACTCTTGATCATGTTCCTCAAATCATTCCTAAACAGTGTTTGCAGTGTGGCAGGACACCTTATGCTACTGAATGAGGTAACTGCCATTAGGAAGTGCCATTGCCATGAAGGGGTGTGCTTGGTCTCCAGCAATGTTTAGGTAGGTGGTATGTGTCAAAATAACATCCACATAAGTGCCAGGACCAAAGGTTTCCCAATAAATGATTACCTCGAGCATAGTGCATCCTGGTACCATCTCTTTTCCAAAAAAGTGACACACATGCACCTGAGTGTCCACATGGTGTAAAAGAAAACTTGATTCTTTGGGCCACCTTCTTCAGTTTCTCCATGGTCCAGTTCTGATGAACCCAAGCTCACGTTGTTGGAGCTTTCAGTGGAGAACAGGGGTCAGCATGGGCACTCCGACCGTTCTGTGGCCACGCAGTCCCATACACCGCAAACTGATGCACTGTGTATTCTGGCACCTTTCCGTCACAGTCTGCATGAACTTTTTTAGTAAGTTGTGCAACAGTAGTTCTGTGATGCTCTAACCTTTGCTCCCACACTCATAAGCGAGCCTTCAGCACCCATAACCCTTTCAGCAGCTCACTGGTTGTCCTTCCTTGGACCACTTTTGGTAGGTACTAACCACTGAATAACAGGAATACTTTACAAAACCTGCTGTTTTGTAGAAGCTCTGACCCAGCGGTCTAGCCATCACAGTTTGGCCCTTGTCACAGTGGCTCAGATCCTTACACTCACCCATTTTTCCTGCTCACAACACAACTTCAAGCACTATCTGTTCACGTGCTGCCTAATGTATCCCACCCCTCGATAGATTGTAAGAAAACAAGCAATGTTATTCACTTCATCTGGCATTGGTTTAAATGATGGGACTGATGGGTTACCATACCAGTAGTTTGATTTCAATGCTAAGTGTATCACTGTTTTCAGTACCAACAACCCGGCTATATTCTAACATAAGCTTAAATCAGGGTCCCCACAGATCCCCACAGAACTCTTAAAAAATTGGTAAGTTTTTTAAGACCTTGAAATGCATTGAAACGTCTGGAAAAAAAGGGATGACATTAAATTAACTCTCGGGTGGAATGAAGCAGCGAGATCTGTTCCCGTTTAGCCTATTTTTAACTTTTTTTTTTTTAAACCAGTGCATGTCACTGCCTATAGAACAGGGGGCAGGGTATACAGCGTAGGCCTATATGCATGCCATAGAAAGAGGAGAAATAGTGTTGCATGTGTGTAGCTGGTGTGTAACAGGGAGACTGGTTTACCTTAAAACCGCGAGTGTAAAATGGGTAAATGCAAAGTCAATGAGAGATGGTTGGAGGATGAGAAGTACCGTGGCTGGTTGAAAAAGACGTTTTATGTTAGAGCTGTTGCTTCAATAAATACAGTATGTGCCTTTGGAAATCAACTAAATTCTAGGCTATTGTGTTTTTTTGCCATCATGATGGTCTTAATTTTTCTTCTTAGAGGCCTTGAAAAGGTCTTTTAATTGAATCTGCGTATCAAAAATGTGCAGATTCCCTGTTAAATGCCCCTACTAGTTAGGCTACTTACATGCTTACTAATAACTTTTGCCTTAAGAACATAGACTAACCAATGAGGGTTGACTTGGAATACATCATTTTTGGCCAGATTTGTTCAAAGGTGTTAAAGGGATCATGTTATACCTCTTTTTAAACAAGTTATAATAGGTCTATGGGCTATACAAAACATGCTCATGAAGCTCTTTGCCCAAATTCACTCTCACATAGAGAAATATCACCAGCTCCATTCTTGACAGTTTCAGGATCTTTCTGTTGCCACACCCCACCCATCCCAGCGCTATCCAGCCCTATATGTTGTATGTAGCAATAGTGCTCGGCATCTTATGCACGCTCGTAAAACCAGCAAACAAAAATGGTGGATCTTCAACTAATCTAGTGGGTGGGGGCTCGACAGTTTCTATGCAAATTTCCTCATCCTGACGTCACAATAGGGGAGCCGTCCAAACAGCTCATAGAAGCATATGATTCCTGACACCAAAATCCTTCAATTGACTCTCAGAAAATGGAGGGATGTTTTTTATTTCGCGCTTGCAGTGTTTATAGGAGCAGTAGAGACCCAAATGGAAATACGAAAGGATGCAAAAAGTGAGTTTTGCATAATACGTCCCCTTTAATACTACTGTGGATTGGTTCGGCCAGCCATCCTCTCTGTGGCTTTTCCTCCCACACATGATCTTTGATTCAGGATATGCACATTCTTTGTTTTGTGAGAAGGGGCAATGTGCTGCATGCAGCTCTACAACATAGTATAATTTTACCCTTTTTTAATAATGAGTCATGGGTCGATTAGTGTTGGCATGGAGGTGGGCTGCCACTAGAGAATCTGTAATCTGTAATTTGAAGAATCTGTAATTTTCTCCACTTGTTTCAACCAACTGTAAGTGAAAAGTGATTAAAGCTAAACGTAAAATGCTGTGTTTACGCCTAGGAGAGTTAAACTGTGGGTTCTTTAATTTTTTCCAGGCTGCGTCTCAGTCAGCACAACCACTGAAGTTCACCACCTCCGACTCCTGCGACCGCATCAAAGATGAGTTCCAGTTCCTTCAAGCACAATATCACAGGTACAGCACACAAGGGTGTATTTTTGTATGCTTTCGATATTGTGTGGGTGGGTAGGTGTGGCGTGTAAATGTGCGTTGCACAAGTATATCAGATAAAATCCAGCAGAACTGCTCTTTTTTTAAGAAGTGTGTGTGGGTTGTTTCCGTGTCTGTCACGTAAGTTAACATAACTTTATCAGTGTAACCTGAACCATAAGATCACGTAACATGGTTTTAATAAAAGCAATTTAAGACCATTTCCTAATTGTAAAAAAAAAAACCAAAAAAACATAAACAATGAGACAATGCTCCGTTGTGTTTCTGACGGCAACATTATGGGACTTGTATAACAACAAATATGTATACACACAAATGGATCCCAACTGTATATGACCCAATGTTTTGACATTGTTTTACAAAAGCCTGACTGTGTCTGTTCCCGTCTTCTGCGGACAGCTCAGGCTCAAAGAATGTGGGTCATCTCAGACAAAAAAAAAAAAAATTCCATCCATGCCTCCATCTTTCCTTTCCTTCCTTCCTTCCTGCACGCCGCATGATCTAAGAGAAATGGACAGATGAAAGGTGTGCGGGGCCCTGTTTGGGCTGGACACCACCCAGCCCGGACGAGCCAGCGCAATGATGAGAGGAGGGGTGGAGGTGGAGACGGATGGATGGATAGAAGAAAGGATGAGCTGATTGATGTGTTGATCTCCGACACGATCTGTTACCCTGCAGGGAGAGCGTGGCTCAGTTAAAATATCTGGGCTGAGCGTCCATATTCTTCTGGTCTACCAATCACATCCAGCGAGGGTTAAGTGCTGGCCAATCGCACAGCAACACCAGCGAGCTAGGTTGTCATGGTGATACAAATTTTGTAGAGTCACCCCCCCCCCCCCCCCTTTGGGAAGAAGGATTTGGTGAAGTGGAAATGACAGCCTAAAGAAAAATGAGAGCGCGAGAAAGAGAGACCACCCCAAACACTTCAGGCTGGAATGTAAATATTTTAGCTGATACGTACACACACGGGCACGGATTGTTTCACACACACAGACCACCATTCAAAGGCTTTCACCCATTTTCTGATATTTTCTCAAGGAATTACACTTATTTTCTCTCTCAGACTGTATGTGCTGACTTGGCAAGCAATCTTGTAAGGCTGTGTTTTGTTTTTGTTTTTTTTTTTCTTTCTGTCGCACGCATGTGTGTTTCCACGCTTTCTCGGCCCAGTCTGAAGCTGGAGTGTGATAAGCTGGCCACGGAAAAATCGGAGATGCAGCGGCACTACATCATGGTGAGTAATTCGTTTGTGAATGAACATCAGATTGCACCCAAAGAACTGGAGACTCATCAACCACCAGTGGTCCACAATATCCATCTGAAAGATTACACTGCAGAAAGCAGGCTAGCATGCAGGGACTGCCCAGTTTGTAGATGAATGGGATATTTGTCCTGAGAGCTGGACTTGGCACTCGTAATTAACACTCTGAGATCTTGCTACAGTGCACTAACGCTCCGCCGCTATCAGCCTTTTTAAAGCACTGTCTTTTTCCAGCTGGATCAGTGCATTTTCAGCCTAATCTCTGCATCTAGGTCTGCCTCTCCTCCTCTAAACCATATTATCGATTATCTTGGACAGTCATGATGCATCAATGCATTTCTCCATCCTGAAAAGAGCTGAAAACCTGTTGACTTTAAACTCAATTATAGTAAAAGCCATTGGGCAGAATTCCATAAATAAATAAAAAAATTAAATATGTCATTGTAATTGCGTAGGTCTTGGGAAGACACAGATATGAGAGAATCTAATCTTATCGAAGGGACTATGACATTTTACCTAAAAAATTCGTGGTGGTACATTTCCCAAAGGTTTTCTGGGATTGAAGGGCATGGCTCGTCCAGCATGGAAATAGACCACAACACCCCACCCCTTCGCTTGGTTGTTACAAGGCGGTTCCCTGTGAAGTCCTGTTGAAATGTAATGTCGCTCATGCAATATTTAAATAACAAGTGCTTTTAAAAAGACTAATACTTTCCGAACACTGATAAGGTTAAACTTCGCATTTGGAGAGCAGATGTTGTTGATATCAGTTGCAGTCAGCTTCAGCGACGTCATCCAACCAGTCATCTTGGGTTGAAATTTTGGAGCTAAAACAATCATGTTTGGATTTTTGCTGTTGTGATTCTATGGCGCATGATATTGTCTTGAAAAGAGAAAAGAGAAAAACCTGCCTCCTGATTGGGTAGCCACATCATGTTGGCCAGATTAATTTGCAGAAAGTTCAACACCACTTGGCTTTGCGGTGCCCTGCTTTCCCCAAATCTGAACCACTCGTGTACCTCACCGCCATGTCTGCTGGAACCAGCGGCTTCCACTAAAAAGGAATGGGATCCACTAAGGTGCCGTGCCGGATCAATACACCATCCACACCCACTCTCCCACAACACTACACCAGTAATGCATTATTACTAGGAATGGGCCATTAGTACATATCTGTTCATTCTGAAACCAGTGCTGATACAAAAATATTTTATAATCTGTTGAAATTAGGACTAAATCAACCTGAATTTTTATTACATTTACTTCTATAGGGTTACAAATGAAAAAAAAAATGCAGACATTTTACTGCCTAAACGTCAGCAGTACAATCCATACATGGTTAAATATCAGTTCGAAATATCTGTCCAGTCCTGGTATTTTGTCCTTAACAAATATTCCTATATTGTTGTATGTCCTCACTTACCACAAATTCTTCCCTCTGGAAAACAATTGCATATTAAAATTATACATAACATAACAGAATTTAAAATTATGCAGACTGACTGAATTAAGAGTTTTATTATAAATGTATCTTATCTCAATGATTTTTCTGGTCTTTTTAAGTACAGGGACACATCAGTCTGTGGTAATCAAGAACACGCTACAGGTGCTACAGTCTGATCAATAGTCTCAATTGATCATGCAGGGCATGACCTTTCATGTGTCTGTGTTTGTGTATGGGTGTAGTACTAATCATGATATTCATTAGGAATGGCATAGCAAAGAGGTTGAATCCATTTTATTGCTAAAATATGCACATTTGCCATTGATTTTTTTTTTTTTCTTTAAACTTTGTGAACTTGCTTGGATTAGATTGCGATGTGTTCAAAGACAGAAACAAATGCCTTCTAGCCCTGTTTCTGTACATTGTCTTTTTGAATAGAGCACACGCAATTATTTTTGTCGACTGAATATTTTGAGTTGAAAAATGGGATACATTACATGATATTTTATTATATGATGATATCATTGATAAATGAACAGCTTACTATAAGACATTTATGTTGTAATCTGCATGAAGGGTTATTGAATCTCAGTGCCACTGGTTTTGAATGCCAGAGCCGTTGTTATCAAGCGTGTGTCATCAGCGAAGTGAGTTGCATAATAAACAGCCAAAGTAAACAGTAGTAACAAGATGATGGATTGCACTGATTACCTGAATGCTTTTGTTCTGTTATTGGTTTTAATCCAAAAAAGAATTTCCGTTCTCAGTTGTTACGTCCGACTTTTCAGGTTCCGTACCTTATTCTTTTTTTTGGTCAGAATGATCAAAATTTTCCAGAATGGAACCCATTCCCTTTTGACAGAAAAGAGGTGTCAGCATGGATGGGTATCGTTTGAATTTTTTCGATTCCGATTCCAGTTCCGGTTCCGTTTAATCGATTCCGGTTCTGTTTCGATTCCACAAAGGTAAAAAAAAAACGAAAAACAAAGAAGAGGACAACTGTTTAAATAACAAAACAAACTTTATTCAGTATGATTCAAACCAAAGAGTCAACTGATTTGTTAACAATAAAACAATTTGCAATTTTACATTAAATAAATAACTGAAGAAAGTAACATCACGTAAAATAAATGTGTATTTGGGCTTAACTTTGTTGTGTTTTTTGTTTGTTTGTTTGTTTGTTTGTTTAACAAACCTAGCAGATCTCAACTAAAACAGGTCCTGGCAGATAACCACACACGTCCTAGCAGATGCGGTGTTTAACAGCGTCAACTGACGTAATTTCATCAGAATCAGAATCAGAATCGTGTCTGTTGGCCTATTGGAGCAGCAAGCACGCTCTGTAAGAGACATACGGGTGTGGTGTAAGCACATGTACACACGTATTTTTACATATTGTTGTTGTTTTATACTGTTGTGCTTGAGAGACACCATCGACTGGAATCAAATTCCTTGTATGTGTTCGCTCACATACTCAGCCAATAAACGCGATTCTGATTCTGAAATGGCGACTGGCGCTGTACGACGGGATCTGGGTCCAAAGTCCACTGGACGCTTGCAGTGTCTGCTGGCTGCAGCTTGCGTGGATGTTTGCCGGCAGGCTGCAGGACTAAACGGCCGAACACTGCAGTAGCGGTCATATCCAGAAGCGTCTTGTGCGAAACTGGGCACTGCGTCAATTGACGCACGCAGCCGTTATAGTTATAGCCAGTTAGCCGCCATTCTAGTGTTAAGAACCGATTTACAGAACCGAAAAAAACCCAAAACGAGTCGGTACCCGGTACCGGGTATTTTCGAATCAGTTCTTATTTGGAACGTAACTTCGGTTTCCATCCGTAGGTATCAGTAGTGCTGATCATCAGAATCGTCATTAGTCTTTTGAGGTAGTCTGGCCTCTTCAGATTCAGTCATTAACTCATTCCAGGCTGAACGTAAATAAACATGGTCAATGAAAGGGAATCAAATACCAAAAACACTACATGAACAAAAGTATTGAGACACGCCTTTTAATGATTGAATTCAGGTGGCTTGCGTCCAGTGAAGGGCAATCTTAATGCTTCGGCATACCAACCATTTTGGACGACGTCATGCTTCCAATTTGCGAGCCTGGCCTTCTCTTCCAACATCAGTGCCTGACCTTATAAATACTCTACAGAATGAACGGGCACAAATTCCCACAGAGACTCCAAAATCTCGTGGAAAGCCTTCCAAGAAGAGTGGAAGCTGTTATAGCTGCAAAGAGGGACCAGCTCCAAATTAAAGTCTGTGTATTTGAGTGCAGTGTCATTAAAGTCCCAATTGGTGTAATGTTCAGGCGTCCCAAAACTTTTGTCCCATGTAGTGTACAATTCAGCAACATTGGCCATTTTCCAGTCATACCCTCTCGCCTCCTCCCTCATTGTTTCTGTCTGCACTCTCCTCTCTTATCCTGTGTTTCTGTTTATGATATGTGTATTATGGTGAGTTTCCTCCATACTACTTTTAGTGTGGCTCGCTCTCTTTCTCTTGGCGTGAAACTCTTAAGTATTCTCCTTTCCTCAGACTGAAATGTGGTATTGATTCGTTTTAAAAGCGACATCGAAAGAGTCTAGAGGCTTATTGACCACCCCATAAGCGATCAATAGAAGCGAGTATTGTTATAGCAGTGTATCAACATAGCGGCTGCAGCCTACGGGGGATATAAGAGGCGCTTTCTGGTTTTAAATTCATCACCGTTTTACCCTCAAGCCAAAGCTTTTAGCCTGAGCAGAAGGTGCAGTCCTCAGCCTCTTTGTTTGAATGGCTTATGTTCAGTTTACGTTTATCCACTCTCTTAAGCAGAGACCTCTGTCAAAAATGCAGATTTTAAACTTGCAATCAATATATAGAAATACATAGAAATGCAGAAAGTACAGGAGACCCTTTGTGTGTTTGTCATTTATTGACAAGAAATGCAGACTAAAACCTTCACTTCAGAATGCAAATTGAATGTAAATATATAATTATCTTCGCACACACATTATTAAATACTTACTAATTATAGCTTTGTGTTTTAAATTTCTGTTTTATATCTCCTAATATCTCTCTAAAAACAGAACTATGAACTTTTACATATGGTTTATTATTGCATAATGACTGTATTGGTATTATTATACATAATAAAAATGTGTATTGTTAGACATGCTGTTTTTAGATTACATGTAAATAATGTAAATATTTATACATTATTATTTTGTGCTATTGAATCTGGATTACTTGGTTTGCTTTAATAAAGCTTCATTATAATATTACAAGACGATGAAACCACAGGTTTTTCAAATTAGTTTTTTTTTTTAATCGAAAAAGTGTTTTAATAAGAAGTTGCATTCAACTCCCAGACTCTGCCCAACCTGGCAACCCTGAGCAGGTGGCTGTTTGAATAGGAGTGAAGGGGTACGGCATAGCCTCTCTTTTTATCGTAGTCTTAAAAATGAAACTCTCCCCAGTGAACGAAGAGATGGTTTTTGAATAAAGTCCCTACAGCTCCAGACCGCCAGCCAGCCTGCCCTCTCTCACTTTATTCTCTGTAATAAATGCAACAGAAAAGAAGCTAGCTAGCGCTCTAGAGCAGTGGGAAGTTTATTTGGACAAGAGTGAAATCCTCCTGTCGCCTAGAATCACGGGGGTCTCACAAACTGTCCTGAATCTCAGTCTCCATTGAATACTGTGTGCAAAACAGACACCTGTGCATGAGTAAGGGCTTATACAACTTTGACTTTGTGATTATATAAAACCTGTTTAAAAATCCTACTGTTATTTCACAGGGTCAGTTTAAGCTGTTGTCCTATTTTACGCAGAAGTCCTTTCTAGCAGGGGTGTACTGATACAGTCGACTAACGATTCGATACGATTCTGGGCTCACAGTTCGACACACTCATGATTTTTTTTTTTTTTTTTTTTACAAAGCAAGACTGAAGACAATTCTGTATTCAGAACGAAATTTGATTGAAGAAAAAGGACTGAGTTCAATTGCATCACTAATGAAACTAGAGCTGGGACATGGAAGGGGGTAATGTACGACATGACCGTGCTGTAATGGTTTCTTTAACGGATCTGGTTTAATACCATAAACAATGCATTTAGATCAAACATCAAAACTGATACAATGCTTAATCTCCGCTATGCATTGTCACATGTCCATGCTGCACATTGTTTTGCATTGTGACCTCACAATACTTGGAAGCATCATTTCAGCGCTGGTTTCTAGGCTATAAGCACCTAATTGAGGAAGAAAGCGCGTCTTTGAGTCTCCGGGTTAAGCAGCGTCTCTGTGGTGTTACCGCATTACTGGCCGTGCTGATGTGGGTTATTGGAGAGAGGTGCCGTGGATATTGATCGAATATCCTCAGTCTGTCAGCAGCTCGGTCAGCACTCAGACAGTGTGCTTGAGGTGCAGGAAGGCGGCTCTCGTTTGCTCACCAACACCCACCCCTGCGATGATATCCTCAACTTTGATGGCTCAGGGGCACATTTGGACGATTGTTTATGCCAGGGGTTCCCAATATCAGAGCGGAAACTGCATTCTGTTAGGACTGTCTTGTTGAGAATAACTGATTCCACTCATTAACTTAAGTTTTAATGCCAACAAATGACAAACAATGCAAAATTACTATTTCCTTTCCACAAAGCAAGGCAGTCAGCTCGCTGTCCTCTTGTAATTCTAAACACAGCTGCCGTATTGGCCTACACTTGCCGTGGAATTACTGCGCCTGTTTCAATGAGTTATTAGTGAAATAACTGTACAAGATTGCACTGTTTTGGTACTCACAGTGATAACTGACTTTTAAGGGTTAACCTTCCTCTCCTTGGCCTTTAAACAGTAGCGCCACACACACACACGCGCGCACACACACACACGCGCGCGCACGCTCCTGTCCAGTAATCTGATTGCCGAGTGAGTGTTTTTAGTGTGGTCTTAATTTATCAATTTGCCATGTTAATCTCATTTGAGCCTGGCCATTGCTTTGCTGTACTCATATTACTATACCATCATATCCTGCTGTCGTCAGAGTGAGCAAACAGACTGAATCCGGTTTACTGGTATACTGAAAGTAGAGTGCATGCATTTCAGCGCAGGTACACTGTGACTGTCGTTCCACACACCCGTTGACCTGACCATGCTTCACACACAATCACTACTGCTGCAAGAACGGGCAAGCTTTACAGAGCTCTGGCAAGAATCTCTTTCAAACTAGTCTCAGCCTCAGTTGCTCACCTACACTGACAGAGGCTCTGATATCTGTTGTAAGTTGTCAGGATTTTGCCAGCTGCACTCTGATTGCCTGTAGGCCCTTTGGTGCACCGGTCTACATCACTCTTAAACAAAGTTTGTTTGTCCAGCTAAATCCGAGTCAGGATTAGTGAACAGTAGCTTTCACTGTACATTGTGAGGGGGAAAATGAGCTTTTCAGAGCAAGATATATCTACGGGATTGAGAAAGTTGGTGAAAAGCAAGAGTTTTTCTTAATTAGTGTTAAGTAAGCATGGCCTCATTGCGTCTTTGCTGACAGACCACCGTGCTTCCTGTGGGACTGTTTGTGGTAACACTGTTCAAGATTGCCTCCCTCTATAAGTCTTGCCAGAACGGCGAGCTGTTTTTGGTCGTTTTGCCTCTTGAATTTCCTTTTCCTGCAACAGTTGGTGGTCTGACAAGGTCTAACAAGCGAGGTTACATTTGCTATCAAAATGCAATACAGTGTACTTTTGAGTTTTATCAGTTCTTCTACATCTTGAAACAACGTATAAAGTATAAAGACAAAAAACCTGTGAACCTCTTTTGAGTAAAAACCCTCTGTCGTTTGCCGGTGTGCATTCAGAGAAGCTTGTTTGTAAACATCAATAAAAACAGTGCTGCAACACATGTATCATGAAATCATCTTTAAAGCATGTTATGTTTTTTCTATATAACCCACAAAGATCCAGTCTAAAATGTTGACTGTTTCTTCTGTCCAATATCTTTGCAGTACTATGAGATGTCCTATGGGCTCAACATTGAAATGCACAAACAGGTATGAGTGTGTTTCTCCTTTGATGAAACTCAGCATGTCACTTCTCTTCTGTTCTCTCTTTTGTTCTGTTGTCTCCTCCTCTTTTCATCCCACCCCCCACCCCCCACCCCCAAAGCTCCCTGCATTGCACTGAGGGGGTGTCTTAGGTGGGTTATTGCTGGAGCCAAACAGTTTTATTTTGGATGATTTCCTTCTAGTGTTTCCAGTAAGTGCTTAGTGTCTGGGTGCGCTTGGTGGGAGGGCTTGTATTTGTCTCTTAATGAGGACCAAATGTCAACACAATGAAATGAATATTTAGAAAATCTGCACAAGTGTGGACATTTTTAAGGTACTCTTGAGGAAATGTGCTGTCTTTACCATAAATTAAGCTTTTTGGGTGGGAAAAACTGAGGTAATCATTGTTTAGGTGTATGTGCGTCCTCATAAATATAGTAAAGCCAGACTTTGTGTGTATGTGTGTATTTAATAACAGTATTGTATTCTTTCCTCAGGCTGAGATAGTGAAGAGGCTGAATGCTATCTGTGCTCAGGTGTTGCCCTACTTGTCCCAAGAGGTATCAACTCCTCATCACTGTCACCACTGCAACACACACATTGGGAGACATATTCAAGCTCTAAAGTCACACATTAAATTTGAGTATCTGAAAAGTCTAGAGTTGGCAAAAAAGTGAATGAGGTTTTTCTCATCAGTTGTTCTCTGCAATTTATACTACTTGCATCACTTTTCAAATGAGCATAGAAATGGCACATCTTATCTTTACTGTAAAGGCACATGATCTCTTGCAGAAAGTACTACGCTTCAGACTGTGTTGATTCCATTCAGTAATAGATTTTGCTGAACAGTAGTCAATTTATTATATAATCATATTACATTTTTGGACAAGACACACTAAAGTAAATCCCTTTGCATAATAGGGTCTGCTAAATTGAAACTGGAACCAGTGTTGTTGCATTGTTTACATCAGACTTCAGTTTTGCCTCCGTAAGAAATGAATTGAGATGAACAAATTGTAAACTTTACTGGATAAAGTTTCTATTGGAAACATATTGAGTAAACAACACATGGCAGTATGTGCTGTATGTGTTTTTAAAGGAAAAAAAAAATCATACAACTCAAGTATGATTAAATCCTAGTGATTTGCACTCCTGCCAGTCACATGTATTACTGGCTGCTGATTTCTTGATCATAATGACGCTAGTGTTCCTCAGTACAAAGGGGCAGGTAGCTGAACCAGTATTTCTTGAAGATGGTTTGAACACCATTATCTTGGACTTTGACTTTAACGAGCCCAAATGAAAGAAACATGGGGAGGTGTATCTTACATTATTGGATAATTTTCCTTGCATAGGCATTAATGGAAGGAAGTCTGATTCATTTCACCTCTACTTTTAATGAAATGAATGCATTACTCGCAGTAGATATCTTTGTGTCTATGGATTTAGTCATCGTGGAAGGGTTAGTGATGATGTTGATGTTAAGTTATTATATGTGATAAGCTAATTTAATGGGCTAAATTCCTTTTACCCTCATTTTGGGTGTTTAGCGTTGAAATGATATTACATTTGCTAAAGAATGCATCCTGATATGTTTAGGACTTGGCACTCAACGTGTCTGTATTGTCTTGAGGCTTGACCTCTACAACCAACACTGGGAGGGTGAAGGCTAACTGCCAGTTCTGTTCCTTCACCTAACTGATGCTAATCTTGACTAGCATTGTGTGAAAGGGAGATTCTTCCCAACCCCGAGAGGGCGATTCCAGTTGCACTGTCCTGGATTCATGCCCACGAGTGGCTGTGATGCCAGTGGAGATCGAACTTGTGATCTCTGGTGATAGGGCCAGTGCTTAAACACCCTTAGATGTTGACGTACTCCATTTCCAGACCGGAAAAACTGGACAGCAGAATTGTTCAAAGAGTTCACAGCCTTTAAAATGGTTTTTCCTAACTCCCACTCCTGGCGACTGCCTGTCCCAACACATCTGATCCCTCTTTAAAGGCTCCATAATCCTCTGATGAGCCTCTCTAAAAGCTGCCTTACAGAAGGTTATTGCATGAAATGGAAGTGGATGTGCTGCCTGATACCTGAGAACTTGTTTTGTGGTTGCTATGAGAGGTTTTGGGCAACATACATTCATGGAGTGATGCATACCTAGGCTGTAAGTTACAATAATGCTCGAAATGTTTATTTTAGATTTACTGTTTTCTCTTATCGTCATATAAATAAAAGTTAATAAAACGGCTTGATTTGTGACATAAACAGAGTTCCTTTCACTACCGTTGTTTCTAATATCACTGGGTAAATGCATGCTTGCCATATTTTGCAATTTTTTTCATCGTACATGTGTCAGAGAAATACAGTAATGTGTGCACGTGTGTGTGTGTGTGTGTGTGTGTGTGTGTGTGTGTGTGTGTGTAGCACCAGCAGCAGGTCCTGGGAGCGATTGAGAGAGCCAAGCAGGTCACTCCACCGGAGATGAACTCCATCATTCGGGTAAGCTGCCTGCTTTATTCAGCTGAAAGCCTGGATTGGGTGTGTGTGTATGTGGGAGTTTGTTTGTTTGCTATGTCTCTTCAATCTTTTTCCATCTCTGGCTGTCTCTTCTCACTACGTCTCCCGTTTGCATATTTGTACTCAGTTCACGCTCTAACCACGTGTATTTTCATGTTTGTCTGCATGTGCTCTGTTTGAAACCTGTGTGTGTGGGGCCCCTATGTACACAACACTTCACAAGTTTGGAAAATAATAAAATAAATAATATATTTTATTAGTGCTGGGCACATTAACGCATTTTTATTTCCTTAATGCCGGCAATCATTTTATTGCGCGTTAACGCAGTATTTTAAATGCTTTTATTTTGAAAGTGCGTTGCCTTTTTGGGCTAGTGAGCGCACAGAGCACGCAGCTCTGCGTCTCGGCTGGTTTCGTCCCATTACTTTTACTCCATTTTTTACTCCATTACTCCATATTAGTCCCCCATTACACCAACAGGGACTTGCATTCAGATACATAGACATTCATATGGAGTTGGTAACCCCCCTTTGCAGCTGCTATAATGGCTCTGCCCCACATGCTCTGGACTCTGAACGGAACTTGTTTTTCTATAACAAACCAGATCAAACGTGAATGCCCTGCAGTGGCAAGTAGCTTTGTTTTTGTTTTTGATTTGATTACGTTAATGTTTACGTTTTTTTGAACTGCAGCTGTGTAACTGTGTTAAAGGGAACACTGCTGTTAAAAAGCTCCTTATTATTTTAAAGTGCTTGCAAACCAAACATTATTGCACTTTTGTTTATACGGCAGTACTTTCAAAATAAAAGTACGCAATACGCTACTTTTGAATTAATGATTTCATTTTGCGCATAACAAACCATGCGATCAATCAGAAAGGTTCTGGGTTCGTTCTCGGCCAAGTGGCTGAGGGTCCTTTTTGTGTGGAGTTTGCAGGTTCTCTCAGCATGGCTTTCCACTGAGTGCTTTGGTGTCTTCCCGCAGTCCAAAGACATGCATGCCGGCTGAATTGGAGATGCTAAATTGCCCCTAAATGTGACTGTGTGTGTTTGGCTGTGTGTTGGCCCTGTAAATGGATTTTGACCTGTCCGGGGTGTCTCTCTGCCTTTTGCTCTATGACAGCTAGGGTAGGCTCCAGCACCCCCTCTAACCCTGCTTAAGGATAATAGATGGATGTTACTTTGAAAAAAGCTATGTTTTTCCATATCGCCCACCCTTTCTCTGACCTCTTTGTGTGTGTAAGCTCCCTCTCTAACCTGTGTGTATGTGTTGTGCACAGCAGCAGCTCCAGGCCCATCAGCTCTCTCAGCTGCAGGGTCTGGCTCTTCCCATGGCTCCTCTTCCCCTGGGCCTGACTGCTCCCGCCCTGCCGGCCGTGTCCTCCGCTTCAGGCCTCTTCTCCCTCTCCAGCCTGCTCGCCTCGCAGGCCCACCTGGCCAAGGAGGAGAAGAGCGCCCGTGAGGCTGCGAACGACAACCACCGAGACGACGATGGAGACAAATCTGACTAGCTGTACCTGAGACTGCTCTCGATCGAAAAGATGAGGGAGAAAAGCACACACACACACACACACACACACACACACCAACCACAGAGACTCTAAGAAGAATGAAAACCAGAGGGATAAGCCTCTGACCTCCTTATAATTGCATTCAGTTCCAGTTCTACAGTTCTTTGCATCATTACATTTTCTGATTTGTGTTTGGCCTGTAAAGTTGCCCTCGGTAACAGTATAGATGAAGCAAGGTTTGTTAGTCTTTTGTGGTTACATTGTGCAGTTCAGATTCATAGATATCAGCACTGGAGGAGCGAACGGTTTACGCATTTATCAGGAACAGCCTCATCCCTGCAGTTTGGCCATGAGTCATTTCTTTTTCTCTGATTTGTTTTACAAATGTGCTGAATACACAAATGCAAGCGGGGGAACTATTTACAAAGTAGAGGAATACATACCTTTGAAAAAAAATTTTTTTTCTTAATTGAATATTAAAATTAATTCCAAAATGAATGCAGTTAAATCATCGCCCTTAGATCAGTGCTTCATAAAACACTGATGCTTTGTCACACCCCTGTTTTGTTTTCATTTCGATTTCTCCTGCTTCTCTGATTTACTGATTAGATTTTTGTTTGCGTCGGTTAAACTTATTCCTTTGGAGCTTTTAACTTGTTTACTGGGCTGGAAATTCACAAGAGGAAGCTATTAACACTCAAGTAGCTTTTCTGTGCATTATTGAAAGAGGAAAGCCTGCTGATGTTTGTGATTTTCAGTAATTTTTTTTTTAAACCCTGGTTTTTATTTTCTTTACATTTCTGCCATGTCATCACGCCCCTGTTTGGCGTCTCTGCATCCTCCTCTGCCCTTCCTCTGCTCGCTGCATGTTTGAGTTCATCCAGCGTTTATTATTATTGTTTGGCCCTCTGGAAAACCACAGCTTCCTGCAAATCTGCTGCCCTCTCCCAAATCCTCCCACATGTGGGAGAAGGAATCCACACTTTCTCACACGAGCTCCCACTCCAGCTAAACAGAGCTGGGGGAACAGGTTCATATGAAGTGGAAGAGATACTTCTATTCTTATGGTGTGTTCACATAGTCCTTGTAAATGCCGTGATTGTGCCGCAGGAACGTTGTAAAGCAGTTGTAGTTAAACACCTGAGTTGTTTAACAAGAGTAGCCTGTGAATCTGCAGTATGTGATCTAGTTGGGTTTCTATCCGCTCAGACTTGGACTCGTAACATATCCAGCAGTTGCTCCATTATTACGTTTGCATTGATTTCACGCACATATGAATATTTGTGACTCGCTCTGTCCGTCAGTCATTTCAAATTGAATTGTAGAGATGAAAGTGCGTTATGCTGAGTCATTTCCTGCCAAAAAAACGAAACTTTTTCTTCATCAAATACTACAAATTGTAGGGCTGCTCAATTCCAGAAATGTTTAAGTTGACCACCAATATTCATCAGCTGAGTGGAGGCCAGGGCCGGGAGCTTTACAGGGCAACTAATGGAGTGCATGGGGCCGTTTTCCATTTCTGTTTCCACTCTAGAAGCATTAGTATACGTATGGCCTGTTGCTTTTGACTGGGTAGTTCCTGCCATATGTGAAACAGATACACCCCGTGATCAGAACTGTGCCATTTATCATATGCAGATATGCAGATTTGACTGAACTACACTTAAAATGACAGTTTCTGTAGATGCTGAGAACATATTTGGATGTCACCTGCATTGTAGTTGTCAGTTGGTTATACGTGGAAGATCTTTTTGGTTTGTGGAGCACTTACCTTGGGATATGTAAAGGGCTAGACTCTGACTGGCCTACTAAGTTGTCCTAAAAAAAATGGTCCTGAATGTTCATGTCTGAAGCAGGATGGTGCTACTAATGCTGACAGATGGAATTTAAGAAGGTTGAATTAGTGTATTCTTTATGGAAATGAACATGAAACCAGGCACTTCTGACCATACTGCTCGTGTCTGAATGGCATTATAGTTAAATGCATGTTTTCCTTTGCTTTTAGAGTGGTATATTTTCGAACTGGGAGCCACATCGCAGACACCGATAGATGCCTGGCCATTGATGTGCTGGAAGAGTGTGTGTTGCGGTACTTTAGACCGAGAGTAGCTGTTCTTCTCTCGCTTCTCTTTTGAAAGCACAGGCCACTCGTCCGTTCACCTTGATAGCATCAGTAGAATGCTTTGAAAAGTACAAGAGAATTAGATAATGGCTGAGAGGAATAGGGAATTCCACCAATAATTTTTCTTCTCTCTTTAACGTTTCAGAGTAATTCAGTCATTAAGATGTAAAAGTCACTCAGTCATCATTTTTCATTGATGTGACATCAGTGTCTGTTGTAGAGAAGCTTTCCGAGTCGGAGCTGTTTCCAGTGGTGGTGACAGGAACCAGATGCCTGAAAAGGTTAATGCTTTAAAAGCTGGAGGTTTTTACCCAGAATTGTATCAAAAAGTGTCACCGGTTTAATGACCATTTTCAGAAGTTTGTACTCTAAAGTATATTAAAATACATCCCTAGTGGAGATGTGCATTCTTTACCCTCAAGTGTACCACTTTTTGCCATGGGTAACATTACATAAAAGACCAGAAGGTACATGCAGGTTCATTGGGCATTTCGGACTATAAATAAATCTTTTCCTATTTTTTGAGACCCCTGGTTCCTTTTCCCACCACTGTAAAAATTTCTTTACTATGGATCTCTGTGATTGAATGATGCAGGAAATATTTTAAAATCTGAATTGTCCTTTAAAGTGGAGGTTCACTGAAAATAATAAACTTGAAAACTGTAGAAACAGTTCCAAAATTGCTTCAGACATTGGCTGTTTCGGCCGTTGCCTGTTTCAGTGCAAAACATGAACAGCGAGTCATTAATACACTGTACGTCCTACTCAGTCCGAAGTGTATTTATCCCTTTAAATTGCAGGCTCATCATTAAGTTGTTCGTAAGACTTACTCTTAAGTAACTGCTATAAATTGTTTGAAAACTGCTGTGCAAGTTATGCAGATAGAAGAGTAAGGAGTTGAAGTGTGGGGCCACATAGTAACCCTTGCAGTTAAAAGGGTCAAATGCTGTTGTGTAATGTCTGCATTGTCTCATTCATACCATGCAGATGGATTGCATTTTCCAAATTTGGCAAAACACCTCTTGAGAGAGAAAACTGAAGGGTTGTACTAAAATACTATTTGTTCAGTGAACCACCCCTTTAATGTGTTATCAAAAGTCACCACAAGGTGGCAGTGTTTCCTTAGAGACCAATTACCATATGTCTTGATTATATATGTGAATCTGGTTTCTAGGTTGGTACTACCTATGGTTGTATATAACAAAAGAGTAGTGCTTTGTTTGTTTATTTGTTTATTTTTTAATTCTTGTAAACAATCGAAAAGAAGGATGTTCATATGCTATGCTGTTTGTGGTAGTATGATGGTAGTTCGTCCCAGAGTTGTTCTGAAAGCATGAGTGGGATTATATGCTGTTGTCAGTTACCTGCTGTTTATGTACTGTTTCCATTTAGTACATACTAAGAGCATCTCGCAGCATAATCATCACTTGTGCAAGGAAGCCTCTGCTGTCCTCAGTTTATGATTTTTTAAAATTACTATTATACATTTTTTTCTCATAAAATGAATTTAACTTTCCTTCCAAACCCTCTGGTTGTTAAACAGCTTGAGTCACATGTATTATACACATCTACATGTTTGGTGATGGCTACCCCCAATTTTTTATGTTTTTAATTTTTTTAATTTTTGGGTTTTTTGTTTTTTTTTGTTGTTCTTCCGCATTACTTTTTTTTTTAGAAACAGGATATGTCACTGTGCAGTTATGCTGTAGTCAGAGGTTCTTACATTTCTAGGTATGTTATTGGGCCCAATTCCAACCTAATAGAAATTCAATAGATTGAAAAGGCTTCCAGGGTTCTGTAAAGTAGACGCCAGTGTGCTACCTTGAACCTGCTTTTTTGTTTGTTTTTGTTTTGTTTTGGGGTTGTTTTTTTTTTTTGCTTTTTCTAATGTGTGATTGTGATGATTTCTATTTTTTCAGTAATAGTGGTTAATATAGTGTTTGTTTGGGTTTTTTTTTCTTCGATCTTTTCTATTCTGAGTCATTCTGTTGATGAACTTCCCCAGAGAAAACAACAGGATCTAATCAGGCGAGTACAGCAAGATTCATACAAAGCGATAGTATGTCTGATTTTTTTTTTTTATGTGTGTTCATGTTGTGAAGGGCCGATTTATATACGCATATAGATTATATTGATTATACATATAATTTTGTAAACATTTGTATGTATAAAGTTACATTTATTGCGTGGATGTGTGTGTGTGTGTGTGTGTGTGTGTGTGTGTGTGTGTGTGTGTGAGTATGGGGTGTATATATATAGTCGTGGATGCCGTTTTGATACGCTGCTTGATAGAGCAACATTATGGTATATAGACTGCTACATATCAGCTTTGCAGTAAGGCCTCAGTACGAGCAGAGGGCTGCTTCATTAACTTACACAGGGGCAGATGCACTGGATATTCCAGTTATGAATAGGTCAGCAGTGTTTCAAGGGAAGCAAACCATCTTCTGGGGAACTGATTTTCTTTTTCTTTCCTATTTTGGTCTTTCGGATAACTCGTCTGAATGTAGTTAATCAGTGGTGTTAAAGGAATATTCCACTGTTATTCAAACTGAGTCTCATTCTGTTGCAACTGGCTCATATGGTTGGTTTCCATAAACAATACATTCAACACGTTTCTATGAACATAGCATAGAATAGAAAACCTGTTTATCTGAAACTGAATTAGAATGGAAGCCTTTGGGCCGTTGCGCTCTATAAATGTTTAAAAGAAGTTACGATATAATGTGAACCCTACAAATACTGCATTCTACCAATTGGGAGCCCAACTGATAAATTGGTTGCAGAAAATTGACCAACAGCGACCACCATGTGTCCGAAAAGGTTCTGTATTGTAGTGATTGCCTAGATTTTTAAACATTATTTTGCATGATAATTTACTAAGTTTTAACTGAAGAATCCGTGACCTTTTGCAAAAATGTTTTGCATCAGTGTTTACTAACAATTCAGCAACCGCCCATTGGGATCTATTACAAGGAGGTGCCACATGAATTGGTTTTTTGATCTTCTCTGAGAACAGAAAAGGGTCGTCATGATTGTTTGTGGTAACTGACTGTATTCCACAGGTGTGGCAGTTGAAAACGTGTGTGTTATTTCTTTAACATTCCTTCAAGATGGGCATTTCCTTTAACCTAAAACTGCTGTGAGGTCGTGCAGTGACCGGATGCACTGTCTGCTATCCAGAAGTTAGTGTAAGAACTGTGCCAATAGTCGCTTTCCCATCAGCTGTGCAGTTGACGTTTGCTTTTTAATCGGGCATTACTGTAAAGTATAAAACTGTAAAGTCAATTTCCGTGACCCCGCCTCCCTCCGAACCCTAGCCCCTCCCTCCTTCCCTCCATCAAAATGGTCAGAATGTCTTTCTTTTTTTTCTCTTCTTTTCTTTTAAGCTTTGTAACGGTTCTTTTTTCTCATTTTGTGATGTATGTAAACTTCTTCAGTGTAAACTTGGCAGAAAGTGTATTTTCATTTGTGTTCCGAAAATCAATATTACAGCTTTGTTTAAAGATGAAAAAAAAATGTGGAGGAAAAAAAAACTGTCTACTACACTTAACTCTTTGTGAATGAGATTCTGCAGTAAGGAAGTATTTACGGTGCCTTACAAATAAAAGCTTCAGTGTACCTCTGAACACTGTGTGTCCCTTCGTCTTTTTAGATGCTGCAGGTCCTGAGTGATCGCAGAGTTACCAAAGTTGCCAGAGTTACCATCTTAAAATACAAGTCAAGAGGACACTAAGACCTATCCATCTCTCACCCCACACCAATTTGGTTTTGCACAAGTGCAGGGTTTTAAAGAAATGATTCTGAATCTGATTTCATCACAATTGAATATTTGGAATTGACAGGATTGTTTTATGTACCAAATAAGCTAATTTGACCTGAAGGACTAAAATTGCAAACTTAGCAAATTAGCATTTCCCAAGCGATTTGTCTTGGGAGACTAAAATACATATGCACTACCACTCAAAACTTTGGATACACTTTCTCACTACACGATTTCCTTTGTTTTTATTGTTAACTACATTGTAGATTAACATTGAAAACATCACCTGTTGCTCTGATGACATCTTTGCACACTCTTGGCATTTTTTCAATGATGAATCGTTTCATGAGGAATCGACCTGGAATGCTATTTAATTAACAGCTGTTCTTCGTCAGGAGTTTATTAGTAGAATTTCTCACCTTCTTAATGTGTTTGGGATCATCAGTTGTGATGGTCGGGTTGGTACACAGTTAGTGATCCTATTC
>JBBPCX010000040.1:34763147-34781806 GCA_037974365.1 Hydrocynus forskahlii | reverse complement strand
TGTAAATCTCAACTTAAACATTAATGTAATCAAATCAAATATAAAACCAAAGCTATTTTCCACTGCAGGGCATTCACGTTTTATCTAGTTTGTTATAGAAAAACAAGTTACTCTCAGAGTCCAGAGCATTATAGCTGCTGCAAAGGGGACCAACTCCGTATGAAAGTCTGTGTATCTGAATGCAGTGTCATTTTTGGTGTAACCATGAAAACCAGCCGATCCATTACTAATGCGAGTGCTACACGTGTCGGCTGGTTTCCGTGGTGGTCAGGCGTCCCATTACTTTTGTCCATATTGAAAACCAGGTGAGACCTAGAGCACTGCATGCACGTATGAGCACAAAAAGAAGCATGCACATAAAGGATGTTTTAAAAACCCGCGTTAACGCGAGATAAAATCATTGTCGGCGTTAAGTAAACAATGCGTTAAAGTGATAATAATGCGTTAACGTGCTAAGCCCTAATTTGAAAATGTAAATGCTTAGATCACGCCACGGGCTCACACATGTACCTTCTGCAGTATTTAGAGGATTTTTTTGGTACTTCCGCACAACCTTTTGATACCAAAAACAGAAAAATTACAAACGACGAAAGGCTCAGACCTCATTTCAAACATTTTAACTGGTTAAATATTTAAGAAGAAGAAAGATCACACATTTTTAAATGATGGGGAATTTTTATGTGTGTGAACTGAGTAATAAGAGGGTGTGTTCCCTTAAAAGCTCAGACTTTGCAGCAGTGCGTTTTGAAAGGACTGTGGATGGGATACAACTTTGAACTTGGTCAGGTTATTGTATAGATGGAAACATGGATTTAATAGGAGGAACAGAGAACTATTTTAATTAGGATGGCAATCAAAACACATTTCCTAAGTATTTTTGTGTTTGTTTGTTGTTGTTTTTTTATTTTAGTATTATGAGATGTCCTATGGCTTGAACATCGAGATGCAGAAACAGGTAAGTTCCTGTGACAAAATATCTTTTGGAGAAATGTGTTATTAATTGTCACATTTTATTCCTCTTGCTGTGTGGGCACACTTAGTTCTTCAGTGTTTAATTCTGAACTATGGAAGATATATATTCTCCTTATTTTTGTTTGGCTTCTCTTGTGCACATTTAGTTTAAAATAAGTAGAACTGACCTGAGGATGTTTGCTACATTGGTGTTTGGTTTCATGTTTGTTTTAGGCCACAAAATGCTTAGTTATTGAATCCATATCACCTCATTTTAGAGTGCAAAATAAACAGCACCTATTTTTGGACAGTCACTGAAGCTAAAAGAGCACAGATTCTTCGAAGTCATTCTTGTGGGTATGTCTTAAATTATCAGATGAAGAGAAAAATGCATCGTGCGGCATTTAAGATAAGAAGCTGGTATGAAGGCACAACAAGTTTGATGAATCATCTGAAATATGTTACTCTGAAATAAGGAACTCAGAGCCACAGAATTATTTGTTGGGTGAGGCCTGACAGTGGATGAGAATTATTTCTCCTCCCACTAAAATCCTGATAAATGGTAATTGCAATTCACTCTATTCATTTGTACTCATTTGAATGTGTAGCAAAATGAGAACAATGGTCATTGCTTATCCCTGCTGGATGCTTTTATTTTTTCTTTCAAGTTTTTAATTGGCTAATACTAAGTATTTTCTATTTATTTTGTTGAATTAAAAGGTTTTAAGGCCTCAGCTTATGTAAAGAAGTAGAATGTATTATCTAACCAAAGTGTCTGGTTTCAGTTCACTATAGGCTAAGCTATTGCAATTGTTTCCAAAATAGATAAGGTGAAGTTTAACGGACTAACTGTGTCTGCGTCTGGTTTGTAGGTTTACTTTAAAGGCACTTTTCCTCTTAACTCCCAGACTCAAGGGCTGTAGGACGCGGAGCACAGACACACACACATACCTCTAAATACATACATATTCATGCTTACATTCATGCATATTTATGTGTACATACACACACACACACACACACACGCACACACACACATGTACATACAAACATACAGTGGGCTAATCCAGATAAGACCCCTGGTGATTTTCTCTTTTTCCAGGCCATCTGGATTTGAGGGTGTATGTGGGTCAATGTGGAAAAGCTGTGGAACCGCCTCTGGTGGTGTGTGTGCATGTGTGAGAGCGTGTGCATGTTTGTATGTGTTTGTGTCTGCTTGCTTTACCGTGTGTTGTGAGTGAAGGTAGATAGGTATGCTTGGTTGAGTGTACACACATGTTTTGACTCAGAAGGGCTGGTTCATGCTTTGTGAGGCACTAAATGTGGTCAAATGATGAACAGTGTATTTAAATGTCCACTAAGGGGCAGCAGCCCACGGGTGCAGACTTGAAAGGGTACTTTGCCACAATCAGTGGCATATTTGAGCTACTAAACATACATGAAGCACTTCAGAAGGATGCTGACCGGAGCAGTACCGCTTCCTGGTGCTTGGCCTCCTATTGTCATGTTTACTATACCTTCTGCTCGTTCATGGGTTTTGCCTGAGCTATGCATGTGTGTTTATGTTCTCCCTACAGGCAGAGATTGTAAAGCGTCTCAGCGCTATATGCACCCAGATCATCCCTCTCTTGTCCCAAGAGGTATGTGAGTGAAACTATTGTGGCTCAGATCCGCACACATAAACACAACCAGGCACAGCCCAGCCTTAAAGTGTGGCTTTCTATAGAGCTTGCTTTTTCTCCTCCTCCTCAAGACTATTTAGACGTTAATTATTTACAAGAGAGCCGGTCATCAACAGTCTGATCTCCGCCCCTTTAATCAATCAATATTTCATACAGCTCTTTTTTTACCAGGCACACAGAGAGCGTCTAGGGATTTTTGTAGCCATAATACCTTGGAAGAACCCAGTAGGAGAGGGAGCAATAGTGGGAGATGTATTTGTGTGGCTGAACTGATGTAAATGGTCCTTTTAAAGTGTTCCATGTCACATGTAGCTTAGCATTAAAGGGACACATCACTGTTTTTCGATCAAATCTGTGTCTGTTTCTTCTGAAGCATTTAATCAATTAATAGAATATGTTCAAAACGTGCTTATAATGTAAAGCAATGGGATGGTGTTTCAGCAATTACGCCTACTCCCCTTCTGTAAAGAACCATCATTAGACATGATGTTCAGTGGTAATAATTTTCACAGGAACAGATAATAACAGATCATAGACCAACACATTCAGAATGAGCAAAGTGGTGATTACTATCAGATATTCCCATTTTCCCACTCTGACTATATTGAGATATTAAGGGAGGCTTTAACCTATTTGGTGCTATGAGGTCAGTGATGTGTATTCTAATGTGTTGTGTGTGTGTGTGTGTGTGTGTGTGTGTTATGCAGCATCAGCACCAGGTAGCCCAGGCGGTCGAGAGATCCAAACATGTGAGCATGGCTGACCTGAACGCCATCATAGGGGTCAGTCACCTCTTTTGTTTTCATCCACCTGACAAGTCACACATCATTATAGTTCTAGTCTAACCAATCACATCCATAATGCTATATAAGCCTTTTAAATTCCTGTCAGTATAGCATCAACTTGATGACTGATCCATCTGTGGCTTTCAAGCAGAATTTCATCTCATCTGTACATCACAGCATTTTCAAGAAGAAATAACATTGAGTTGATCTGTTTGATCTGGTCAGCATTAATATTGAAATGAACAAATAGTAATTTCGTATTCTTATTAAAACTAGATAATGAACTCCATTTTTTCCACGGAAAGGTAATTGGTCGGACAATATGATACTTAGCATATCTTGATAAATTATATCACATTATGTCAGAGTACACTTTTCTGAACATAATGTGGATATTGTCAGTATGTAAAGGATTCTGAACAGCTGCATGTTTCATTACAGTGAGAGCTTAATTAGACCTGTTTGACTGGATTATTGCAGTGCAGTGTGTGAAATGCTGAATGTATTGCGAAAATGCCTTGAGATATTGTGATATATTTTTGTTAAATCACCCACCCCTAGTAACATGTTTCTTTTTGCGTCAGCAGCTCAAGACACAAACAGATCTTAAGCAAGAAAAGACACTGAATTACCCCTAACAAATAGCTGATAGTGCTAAAAAGAGCAGTCGTCGTACATTTTTCCTGTTACTAGTTCAACATTTCTGATGATGTAACCTTATAAATTGCTGTTTTCAATGCTAATTTGTTGTTATCTGTGATATTCCACTACAAAAACTAAATTATTTATGGTCATTCATGATAGTCCAGTACAAAAACTAAATTATCATGAGCGGTTCGCCTGCCAGTTGAGGGCAAGAGTTAGATTGTGCCTGTTAAATATCATCAATATAATGGGGACTGCTGTAGTAAATCATTTCCATTCGAGCGGCTGGTGACATTCTCCCTCTCTCTTTGTCTCCCCCTGCAGCAACAGCAGCTGCAGCATCTCTCCCATCATGCCCCAGGCTTCCCTCTGACGCCACACCCCTCAGGCTTGTCTCTGGGAGCAGGGGGGCTCATGGCCCTGCCAGCAGCCTTCCCTTTCCCACCACATCTAGCGCCCAAAGATGACATCACTCACCCTGATTCTGTGGATCCAAGAGGTAAAACACAAAGTGATGTTTATTTATTTATTTATTTGACTATTGTTACAGTCATAATGAAAAGTGATACATTTATAGCTACATAACTTGTGTTTTACTTTCTAATTATAATGTACGTATTCATTATTACTATAGAAATTGTAATTGGCTTAATAGCTAAATAATAAAACTGAGGTTTAAAAAACATCCAAGGATTTTGGGTTGGATAGCAGTAATTATAAGTGTTTTTCTTGGTCCATTTGTCATGAGATATACAAAGCACAGCTGGCAGTTTTTAAAATTCGTCCAAGAAAATAATAATTGAGTGAGTTTTTCTTATGACAGTTACATTATATTTGTTTATGCTTGAAGATAAATCGTTGACATATGAATGTGTAATGGCTATTGAAATAAATTTTTAACTTTTCTTTATTGTTCTAGATGGTGGACCAAATAGGGTAAGTGTCAATTATGGTCATATATATCAGCAAGAGTGTCAGAGTGTAGATGAATGACTTGCATTAGGGATGATTTGGCCATGTTACTTATATAAACTCAGCATTCTACCATGTGAATGGCCCTGTATAATGCAGCCCGAGTCCATGGCCTGTATTGATTTTGTGTTTTATGTATGTGTGACCGCTTTTGCAACGAGTTGGGAGTCCCCACAGGACCATCAGTCAGTGGGCTAAATGGAGCCTGCGTGGCTTTAGGGTTTATTTCAGCACTGTGGTGCTTAGATTGTTTATGTCCAGTTTTCCATTGGCTATTACAGTGAAGTGGTAATGTGTGAGTAGTGTGTGTGCTATAGGCAGTTATGTGTTATGCCATTAAAGAATCGAACCAGCTCAAAAGGTGGGAAACAACACTAACTTTGTGGAAAAATGGTATTTTGAAGATAAGGCAGACAGCAATATGTTTATGAAGCCAGGATGGAAAGGTTTAACAAAATGTGTATAGCAGTAGTTCCCAACAAAGAAGAGTTTAGCTCCTGGTGAGTGTTTTGCTACTCTAATCATATTTCCATCTAATTCTTTCAGTCACGTGCTGTTAAAAGGTTTGACTAGCTCTTTAAAATCTAAGGGTCTGTATGTAGGCCCACAGTTTAGTTCCTCGCTGTCACTGTAGGTTTGTAGTAAATGATAACTAGTAGTCTGTGAGTAGGTCTTGTAAGTAATATCTGAAAATGAAAGTGTTACTGAACAGATGGGTCAAATTAGGAGTCTTTAAAAGAATTCTGCTGAATGTGAGAGTTTGTTATCAGCAAAGTCCATGAAGGCTTTTACCCATAGAAGCCAGTAGAATAAGAATACATCACTGCAAGCCAGTTGAATATATGGCAGTGTTTTCCATGCTAAACTTTACTTGAACCCCCCAAAAAGTATATTTTGTCCTATTTTAAAAATCCCCTATCTTGCATTTAGCTAATATTTTGTCTTAGTTCAATTTATGACAACTGTGTAGTTTGGTATTAGATAAGATAAGATAAACCTTTACTAGTCCCACAAGTGGGAAATTTGCATTGTTATGGCAGAAAGAAGAAAGAGCAACAAAACTATAGATTAAAAGCTATACAACAGAACAAGATCAAATAAAAAGTACACTTTATAACTAATACAAAAATGTAAATATAGACATTTGTATGTATGAACACTGGATATATATACAGATAAACACTGGAGTGTCCTCGGCAGCATTCCAAAAGAAACTGTAGTTCATTTTTACACTACCATTTTATAACCGTTATTTATCCTCTAGAATTAAACAGGCTGTTTTTGTTACTGTGCTTTTAAGACTGATGTACATAATTTGCCATTATGTACTCCTGTGTTGGACAGTGTTTTGCGGACTTGTCTGTGATGGGTCAGTCTGTGGGGCAGAGGCTGCCTCTCTCTCTAACCTGCCCTCCGGAGGCTGAAGCTGACAGCAAGAGGAGTAACACAGAGGAGAAATCCAGCATTAACACACCCCGGGTAAAGCTCCCTCACTCACAAATTTTTGTTTTTACACCTTGCAACAATGTGGGGTCATTCATACATTCCATATATGTTGTGTCTACAATATAATACAAAAGTATTGGGATGCCTGATCATTACACCAACAGGTACTTTAATGACATTGCATTCAAATCCATAGACTTTAATGTGGAGTTGGTCCCACCTTTGCAGCTATAAGAGCTTTGAAGGATTTCCACAAGAATTTTCAGTTTCTGTGGGAATTTGTGCCCATTCATTCTGTAGAGCATTTATGAGGTCAGGCACTGATGTTGGACGAGAACGCCTGGCTCACAATCGCCATACCAGTTCATCCCAGAGGTGTTTGATGGGGTTGAGGTCAGAGCTCTGTGTGGGCCATTCAAATTCTTCCACTCCGAACTCATCCAACCATGTCTTTATGGAACTTACTTTGTGCACTGGGGCACAGTCATGCTGGAACAGAAAAGGTTCTTCTCCAAACTATGTCCACAAAGTGGAAAGCATGGCGCTGTCCAAAATGTCTTAATGCTGAAGCATTAAGATTGGCCAAGCCCTGAAAAACAGGTGTGTCCCAGTTATTTTTGACCATGTAGTGTATGGTAATATTAATTTAATCCATAGCCTAATCTTATTTCTAATCACAAACTCATAATAAATCGTTTTGCTCTTTAAAACATGGGGCTTTTGTAGTTTGTAGGAAAAAAGTTAGAAGCATTTGTTTGGTCCTGTAGGTTAGCCGGCCCTGTTTTTCGCTGATTTTCCGACATTAGAATATGTTTTTGTCCGGATAATCTACTAAAACAAATACACATGTTATCCATCAGCCAAGCACACACACACCCACACACATACACACACATATGTTCCTTCACTAACAGTCATCATGATGACGGCACGGTGGGATTAGCTATGGGCACTGGTTCCCAGCAAACACCATGCCACATCCTGGGCTAAATAACATAGCTGACAGTGATTCATTTTCCATGTTTACACTTATATTTGCCCAGGGAAACACTCTTTGAGCCTTTTAATGTCATTAGAAGTGTGGAGGTGTTATTACTGTCACTTTGATGTGCAGTATATTTCCATGACATTAGTTTTGGTGGAAATACATAATGAATATATGGGTAATTGCATCGCTACATAATTATATCATTACATTTACATTGGGTTTACATTTTAAAACAGATTGGTGTCTGCACTTCTGATTTTTTTTCTGTTTGCTTTGATGTCAACATGGCCAAAAAGCATGACTTTTCTAACTCAAAACCATTCCTGTTTATCACCAACTAAAAATGAAGCTTTTTTTAGAATAGCCACTGTGCAGTATAATTCCTTATATAGACATATACAGGCTGATGAAAGAAGAGGAATTGATGGCATTTTGCATCTTCCCACAGGACAGCGAGGTGGACAAGAATGAGGACAGTCTGAGACGGGACAGCACTAAAGAGGTATGGCCTGAATATTCTGTTCTTGCCTCTTCCTCTACGGCCTTGGCCTGCCGTCAACATTGTGTCTATATTTAATGCCTCTGTCAGGAACTGCTGCAGTTAGCTGCTTTCTCTACTTACAGTTCAGAACAGAAACTCTTTCATCCGCTGCAAGAAGCATTACTGCAGTGTCTACTGGCATTGAGACCACAAAATGAGAGGTCACAGTTAGGGCTGTCATGATCACCCAGTCAAACTGAATTTAAAAAATCCTGTTCATAAGAATAAGAAAATAGCCTCTTAGTTGACAGATTGCACAATAAAAATGCATATTTTGAAATCTAACTCTGCTCTTACAGTACGAAACAGAACCGATTTTACATGCTTATGTGCATTTTATGCCATGTGGTGTTTTTTGCACATTTTTAATAAAGTCTTCCTAGCTATCATAGTCCAAAAAAAAAATTTAATTCAAGTCAAATCAAGTTTATTTATATAGCCCATTATCAGACACAAAAGTAGTTCACTGTGCTTTACAGGAATAGAATAAAAATATTAATAATTTGTAGATTAAGCCATTATTTATGTAATTGACGGTGACAACCATAGTTTCAGTATATTATGGTGTACACACACACACACACACACACACATATGTTACAGTACAGAGGGGTGGTGGTGACCTAGTAGGTAGGATACTTGCCTCTGGACCAAGAGGTCATGGATTCGAATCCTACCTTCAGCATACCACCACTGGGTTCCTGAGCAAGACACTTAACCCCAAGTTGCTTCAGGGAGACTGCCCCCTGTAGTTAGGGAATGGAAGTCACTTTGAATAAAAGCGTCTGTTAAGTGCCATAAATGTAAATGTCACTGATAGTCTGGCACTTGTAAAATCTGTTGCTGGAACAGATTTGTCCATAGACTTGCATTTTATTGCCATTGCATTTACATTTACGGCATTTAGCAGACACTTTTATCCAAAGCGACTTCCATTCCTTATGTACAGGGGGCAGTCTCCCTGGAGCAACTTGGGGTTAAGGGTCTTGCTCAGGAAACCAGTGGTGATATGCCGAAGGTAGGATTAGAACCCATGACCTCTTGGGCCAGAGGCTAGTATCCTACCCACTAGTCCACCATCACCACCCGCACCACCATTGCAAATTAATAACTGAAATTTAGTGTGTAGTAATAGCCTGTACCCAGAACATACTGTAATGTTATGACAGTAGTGACTATCATAATTCGCTGGTTTATTCTGTTGTATCTCCTCTCCTGTTTATTGTCCTGTAGAAGAGCGTGTCTCCAGCAGGATCCCCTAGGTCAGCCGATGGGAATGGCCTGGATAGCTCCCCAGTACAGCGCAGGAACGCGTCCAGAGAAGCCCACTCACCCTCCTCCCCCTTCTCCCACCCACACACACCTGGCCACCGCAAGAGTCCCACCCAGGTACATGCGGTGTGCTATGTGCATATGAACAACAAATGGACTATAAATGGAATACACTGTACAGTGCAACAGTGCAAAAGAAGAGCTTTGTATAAAAACAGCTCTCCCGAAGACTAGTAAATTCCCAGGCTTGTGACATCCCTAAGGCTCATTATTCAGTAATAACATAGAAAAACAATGCAGACTGGTTGTTAGAAGAGTCTACAGCACATCCTGGGCAAGTATAAAGAAAGATGCATCCTGTCATTAGTGTCGGTTAGGACTAAGGTCAGTTAGCTCACTCCTCCTGATGATTTCAACAGATTGGACAATGCGTGAACTCCAGTTCACTACATGTCTTGCGGAGAAAACATATTTTTGCAACCAGCCTGGTAGGCTGAAAACTGATGTGCCATAGGGGAGACCTCTCAAAATATACCATTCACTCCCCAGTCCATAAATGGAAGCTAAACTGCAAAGCGGCCCTTTTTAATAATTTTTTTTTGTAAATTTACCAATGTATTTACATATACCTGCCCAATCAGCCAATAGTTTAGCCGCTTAGATGCAGACAAAATACAGGGCAGCCAGTTGAAACAGAACTAATTTGCTTATATGTTTTAAAAGTGTGGGCACCTTGGCAAAATTTACTGACTGGAAAATGTAAAAATAAGACTGTTTTTGGTTCGTAAAATGCAAATGTGAGGTGGTCCTTTGAGAGAATGAGTATATGAGCCCTATGAAAGACTAGTATTAGGAAGAAAGGGGGGTGAAGCCGAAGACAGAATTCAGAATAACAGTTGATAGTAACTTGTTAGATAATATAATTTTGGCTGATTGCTGTATAGTTAAAACAACACAACGTAAGGCTACCCAGAAGCCTAATGCAGAGTAAGAAAGAGGTCTTGGAGTCCAGCACAGTTTAGTGATTTAGCTGCTCAGACACATCTATTAAACATGGTAACTAAGTGCAGAGCTGAATCAGGGGTGTTTGTGCAGGGAATGGTGCTGCATGCTGGCCATCCAGGACCAGAACAGAACAGATATGACCTCTTATGTGAGACGTTAAAAATTCTGGAGTACCTGCCTTGCCCTAATTCCCTCTGTTATGTGACTGTAATGTTGAAATTAGTCTCTTTTTCTGGTTCCAAACTGTTCCCTCTTTTTGTATTTGGTTCTTTCAGGAGGAGAAGACTCGGTCTCCCTGTCAGTCTCCATCCCGGGATGCTGCAGCTCCAGGCTCTGCTCCTGCACCTCCTCCTCCACCTGCTCCTCCTGCCCGGCCTGTCTCTTCCCCAGCACGCGCTCCCTCTCCTCCTGTTCAGCACTAGGTGAAACTTACCACATACTTATTACTTTGATGACTTAGTCAATGTTAATAGTGACTACCATAGACCAGCAATATAGAGCTTGTAAAATTATAAGTGCTTAAGGGCCTTATTTACTCCATTTTGCTGTGATGAGTACATTTTACATATGTCAAGATCTCAACTTATGTCGTTTATCGTGACAAGTTTTAAAAAGGGGGCAAAAAGTATCTCAGTTATAATCTCAAAGCAGTCTGTGCAGTTGTGCGCATTATTTTTGTGTTCTATATTAAGCGAGTGTATTGTCCAGGCTATCGTCCCCCTAGTGTTGGTTCAGTATGAAACTGATTGTGGCTTCATCCGAGCAAAAACGTGCATCTCTGTGGAGCGTTAAGCAGCTGCTTCCTCTTGCTTTGCGCACCATTTGATAACCTGTTGATACTGGGCTCTAAAGTGAGGGACTGTATTTCTGAGTCGTGGAACTGTGTTTGCTGTGATGACCCTTAATAATAATTCACAGCTTTCTGTGAAGCCAGCTTTTTGTTTGTTGTAAGATTTTGAAAAGCTTGTACATGTTTACAGCTTCACATGGGTAAAACATGATACATAATCTCAATTTATGTTGTTTTAAAAAAACGAATAAACCTAAACTTAACAGTAAAAAAGCACATCCAGGCTTTTTAGGGCTTCAGTAGGTTTGATCTAAGGTAAAGCCAGTCCGCCTTTTTTTTTTTTTTTTTTTTTTTTTTACTCTTAATGATTAGTAGTAGCTACCACACACTTTCTTTAGACAAACAGTCAGGAATGCCTGTTAAAAATTAGTGTCATTTTGTATTTACCACACTGTTATGTCCATCAATGTATTTATTTATTTTTATTTCAATATTTATTTGTGCAGCAAACACCTGCAGCTTGGAATAAAAATGTATAGAGAAATAGCATCTTCTGCTTTGCTGCTGTGATTTTCAGTTCTTGTTTCTGTAGCAGTTTCTGGCCTCGGCCTCTGCTTCACAAAGATAAATTCCGGCTCGACTAGTTTGAAATGGAAAAATTCTCCCGGCGCTGCTGCATAACTCAGCTTTGGCCCATGTGAAATATGAATGTTATCATATTTGTCCTGTTTGTCCTCTCAGGACCCACTCCGCTCCATGGAGTGAGCCGGGTGGGAGACGATGCGCCCCCTCCCCCACCCACCCTATCCAGCACACACCGGCTCCGTCCCAGAACGCAGTGGGTTCGGGCACCAGGTGCCTGACGAGGAACTGCCCACTGAGTCTATCGGAGCCGCACCGTGAGCTTTACAACATCTGCGTCCAACACACTGCAGCGCCGCCTCTGAGGCACAGCTTAACAAGCCAATCAATCAGCTGTTAACAGTGACTGACAGGTCTCTCAGCCAATCAGGCAGCTGGAGCGCTAAGGCGAAGCTAAGCATTTTGGTGAGTTACTCTATTTACTTTTCAGTTCAGTCTGTCAACACCTGGACATGATATTAAACACAGCATTTGCAGGTATCTCTGAAGTAGGGTTGGACATCAAGATGCGAAAAAGTATATCACAATTTCAGAGCATGTCATGAGTACCATAAGTAGATCCAGAACAAGCAGATAAAAATAAAAAAAACAGATTTAGGCAAATTACAAAAAGAAAACAATAACAATTGTGTTGTGACAACATCATAGTAAGTAGTTAATTGAATGTTAGCATATTATGACACTGTAGTTATTTATTTTTGTTAAATATATATATATACATCCATACATGTATACACACACACAATACCAACTACTTTCTTTTTTTTTTTTTTACAAACAAATTTATTCTTATGTTATCTTTGTTAGTAGAAAGATACTTTATCACACCCTGAGAAAATTTGTATTGGTGCCTAAGACTTTTGGACAGTGCTGCGTGTATGTGTAAGTGTGTATTCACAGACACACACACACACACACAAACACACTCACATATATACATACATCCAAACCATATATACATATAGACAGACAGACAGAGAGATCGGTAAAGATAATAATTTTCAAATTGTGTATATAAAATAAAAGTCCAAGAGTTGATTTACTCATCAAGTATTAGTTAATGCCTTTTTTTGCTTAATTAAAAATAGGAAACTTGAAGCCATTTGAAAAATATATTTATGATAATATTTATAATACAGTTAGATCATATTAAAATATACATTTTTGAAGGGATTTTGCATTTTTTTTGGATGCTACTGAGTTTTTGTTATTGAGTCGTGGTGTATGTGCCTAATGTTTCTCTTCTTTCTTTCTGTGCTTCAGTGGTAAGAAAATTGGAGAAACTCCTGTTGCTCCTTTGCAAAAATGAATAAATTGAACATGCAGAAATGGACTGAGACTCAACAATTTCAGAGGCTGAACTTATGTGACCAGAAACTTAGAGACTGTTGGTGAGCTGGACTGGGCTGTCCTTGCTGCAGAAGAAATGGACTTTAATTCGCAAGAGCGACACTTGCTTGGTGTTCCAGCACCCTAAAGGACACAAATATCAGTGGGCAGTTCAACAACAGCTCAGTATGACTTACCATGTTGTAACTGCATCACTTTTGCTGACAGTGGAAAGGATTCCAACACACCGGACTGTTATGTCACTTTTATGTTGACCTTATCTTTGACACACTCCCTGCCACTGACACTTTTCTGTAGCCAGGGGTACAATTTTGCTCTTCATCTGGGCTGTACTTCCTTTACTAGTGAAGAGTATAAGCCACAATTAGTCTGCTCAGGCAGATTGTAAAACCTGTAGCACTGTCCTTATAAAACTTTGTACGATTGAAATGGGAACTTTCATGGTGAAGCTAATATAACGGTTTTATTAAGAGTAATTCTGGATCATTTCTATGGGTCAATTTGTCATGAAACAAACACAAAATTACGGGCAGCTGGGGTTTTCAAAAAGTGTAAAAACTGAACAAAAAGTCATTAAAAGGTTTTATATGACCATAACAATACATTACACGAAAGTAAAGCTAACTCACATTACTGTCACTTATTACTTCAGTGCACAGTCATTGTTTACTTACTGCAAACATATATTTGAAGCAAAGTTTAATTACCATCTCCAAGAGGTTCACTGTCATACTGCAACTGCCACAAGGGGGCAGTGCTGTCAAACCCAGCAGGCACTGTTTTCCAACAGATCTTGGTTGCTCAACGGCACTGTTTGGTGTTTTCCCTGCTGAAGAGAGTGAACAATTAAAGACTAAATGCTCATCACTTACCAAACTATGAACAAGTTTTATCAGCTACACTGCTGGACGTATACAGTTCTGTGGTCTTTGAGGGCATAATGAAACCATCCTGAGAAACAGCATGGCGCCATTATAAACCAATAAAAACAACTCTGGGGCTTTTCAATCCGTGACTAAACTACTGACGTATTTTTTTCGCAGGAACTGAATCCCTGTAGACTCTTTTTAGTAAACACTTTAAAGCTGGGTTTGGACAGGATGTCGTATGTCCATCACCCAAGGGAGGCCCCACACAATACAGCCGGCCATAAACACTTTGATAACCAGAATAGGGCACATTGTGTGGGTAAAAAACATTCACACCCAACTGACTGGTAGGCCAGCAGCAGATGAGATACTCCTCTGTTCTAATATTTGATCTCTGATCCTTCACTTACCCATTGCTTAACCCATTCATGTCAAAATCTGACACTTCACATGCCTGAGCACAAATTCGACATTTTTCCAAAGCAGTAAACTTATGTGGCCTCAGTCTGTTTTGGTGGGCTTTCTGATTATAATGCAAAGCAACAAAAAATATTTTGAATGAAGGATGCAAATTACATGAAATAAATACAGTCGCAGTTGTTCATCTGAGGAACAACGATAAAGTTCATCAGAACAAGTACATCAGACTGAAGCTGACGTTTGAATGGGTTCAACCGAAGGATCCACTTGAACAGAGGCAGAATGGAGTCGTGTTCAAGGGATACTCGAGTGTTTTTCTCTCCGCATCTGCAGTATACAGTGCATTACCTTTGCCATACCCTAGTGCACCAAGCAAAGAACAGGGGAACACTTGATTTAGAAATGCAATCAAAGTCAGCGGGCCATACTGCGACAGATGCAGCAATCGGAGATTGGGTTGGAAAAACGCCAGGGTGTCCCTTTTACATTCCTCAGGTCATGTGACGGGGTCACATTTTTTCAGTCTCTTTTTACCTTGGCTTGTTCAGCACACTCACTGTCTGTCCCGTATCAGCAATAAAATGTAACTACCACAAGCTACACTTCCCACTGCTGTCCTTGACCGCGTGCTTGCTGAGCAAATCTTCTTCGTCTGAAGCCGTTTTATAAAACATTCTCAATCTTACGCTTCCTCCGATGCGGCCCGTCTTACAAAACACGCCCCTGGGTAGTTTTGGTGTATCGTCAAATTGTACAGTACAATAAACTTTCTTTGCAAGTCCCTAAGGCACGGAAATGTATTTTTAAGCCAGGCAAATAAGACGCCAAAACCGCATGAGTAACTGATTTTATTCATCATATAGTAGATATAGACAAATACAAAACAATATTGTGTGCAATATACATTAAGCTGTACAATCAGGAGCTTAGAGAAAGTCTCGGTGTAGGCCAGTGATGACACAGCAGCAACATTACAGCTCCCTGGCTGCAGTAAGAGAGAGTGTTGCTTTGCAGGCACATGATTTTGGAAGGCCAGCTTAAAAGCAGTGGCACTTGTTGCCAGATTTAAAAAAAAAAAACCAAAAAAACACTTTTGTTGAATTTTGATTTTTTTTTTTTTTTTTCAATTTACATATGTAAACGTTGAGTCTGAGCAGTTGTTTTTGAGGAAAGTCTGAGGAAACGGCCAGCTGTACGTTAGGTCAGCAGCTAAAAGGCCTCTGAAACCTACGTTAGACCAACTTTTGTTCAATTTCAACTTTCAAAAAAGTTGTTTTTGTGTAGTGTAATGTAGTACAGAAATTTTTTACAGTGCTTGCAAAGAAAAGTCCCTCTTTTCTTGCTTCGCCCACTATCTGTGCAATCAAAGCAACACATCTGATTAAAACGACTCGGCTTAAACCCATCCATTATTTAAAGTGTTATTTTGCATGCAAAAGAAAAGGATATGTTGTGGTTCTTGCAGTATTAGTATTTCTGATTTGTGGTTTATTATGGTAATAACTTAATAAGCCATAATCAACCACTGAAGAATGGCTGAGAGTTATAAATCTCACGTCTTGCTGCAATACAGACGGCTCACGGTAGAGTACATAACGCAATGATCTGTGCATTAGAGTGATGCTACGAGTGAACGTAATTTAGTTATTAAAATCAGCGACAGGCTGATTTGACAATGGAAGCACGTGCAAGGCAAACGAGGGTTACATACAATTCTAAACGAGCATCAAATAGTACTCAGTAATAAGTGAACATGAGAAACCGTAGTAATACATAGAATCTTTTTTTTTTTCACATTCAGTTTAAACAGATAATAAAACTGCTTTGCAGGTGAACTCTCCCCCGAGTGTGGGACCCTGCTCTATTTTAAGGCCTTTTGGCTTCAGCAGCTGCACCACAGTAACAGAGTGAGTCTCTGTTCAGTGGAGAGAGAGAGAGGAAAAAAAAAAAAATCACTCATACTCAGTAAATATAGAGTCCATTAATAATCTAAGGCAGAATCAGTGAAATGCACGTCTCCTCATTAGCAAAGTTAATCTTCTTAAATCAGAACCTGGGACACATCACGTGTTCACGAGAACATGAAGGTAACGCAGGCATATCTGGCATATGGACGTATGAAGCTTATGTATAAAATAAAGTGTTTCATGTGAATGCTTGTAATGATATGAGCTGTGATCTGCTTGGTGATGCACCGGTTTTTGCACCTCAATGGTAATTTTATATTTCTTTGTGAAGTACAGTTTTTAAATGGCTCCACATAGGCCAGTCTCAGGTCATTTAAAATAAAAATTATCATCTGTCTAACGATTATTTAAAGTGTACGTAAAAACACCAAATGTAGAGCTCAAATTAGATTAGTAGATGTGGTTTGTTTAGTGAAGCCACCAGATTGTGATTTGTTGCTATTAAAGCTCACGTTAGCATTGCATGATATGAGAATCATACTGATTTAAAAAAAACATTAGAAGGACAATATGAGTTTACTGACATTTCAAACCAAAATGTCATAATTTTTATGGAGTTCCAGAAGAGCAATGCTGGCTTATACATTCATGTTCAAATAAATGTTTGATTTCTCTAATGCTAACCCTTTTAGATGCAGTCCCAGGTTCTACATTTTATGAACGTTTATATATTGGCACTGGCAGATATATAAGAGGAAAAAAAATTGGATATTGGCATCGACTCCCAGTTCCCGTATCGGTTCAGCCCGAAACAGTGGCTTGGAAGATCATATTACATGGCTTTAGTTCTCAGGCAAATACAGTTTAACACTCACATAGAATACAAAACACTCTCTGAAGTGAAAGTCAGATATTACTGTAATGTCCATTCACTGTGAACTGCATGGTGAACAAATGAAGTCCCTTCATGTGCGTCGGGCAGTATTTGCCAAGTTTGAGCTCAGGCACACATGGGCCCTCACTATATTGTCTAAGTGTTCACCTACTGCTATAGAGGGCTCCTCAAGAACGCAGAACCCTGCTCATCCAGGCGAACATGTGCGAACTGTGCTTTAAGTATGATTAATTATGTCCCCTTAATTCACATTTTTCAAAAAAGAAGAAGAAAAAATTGTACTAGGCCTGCAAATCTGCCCAAACGAGCTAGTGGTATTTATTCAGCAAAAAGAGACACGTACATATAAAACTACTTACACAATGCAGTCCATCTATAAAACCTTTCAAAGGATGTGTTTGGGGGGGGGGGTGTAATACGAAACACCATTGGTGCACCACTGCAGCAAGGTAACTGCTAAATGGTGTGTGTAAAGTGATCAAGCCGCCGCCACAGGGTACGATATTAAATGATTAAAAAACCTACAGTCATCTGTCAAACAACAATAACCTAAAAAAAAATCAGCCTTCTAAATGCATGGTGCCCTCAGTGCGAGGGTTCTTGGCTTCAAAACTGCACAGCTTTTTTTTTTCACTCTTTTCTAGACAGGCTGAATAATTGTAGGCTGTGGTTCAAGGCACAATTTGATTCATCCATGCCCAAAAATGCAATCTTTAATGGCAACTGTTGCCAGGCTGGACAAGCATTAAAGGACTCTGGCAAAAAAACCGAATAAGACATTGTAGTGCATAACTTTAAAAAGACCCTTACTTCATATGTGGGTGGAACAGTGTGTTTCTATCCTGTAATCGGGCTAATACGAGGATAACATTCCATCATCATCTAGTTTCCATTAGCTGCAACAACAGCTCAGCGTTCTGTAGAGACTCGGAATGTTGTAACGGCCCGATGTTGATACTTCAGGTATTTTGACAAAAGCAAAAAAATTCTTAATCTGTTGAATAAGATTCTTGCCGATGTTCTTTAAAGCCTGTACAAACTACTAACAGTTGCGACTAAAAAAAGGCAACGATAGGTCAGTTAAAACCAATGCAACCCAGTACAGCTGTCTCTGTGGTCAAAATCTTCTGACGGTTTCAAAGTTTAACGTTCAGTTTTCTCTACAAGAGTCAAAAAGTGAGGAATTGTATTACTAATAAAACAACAAATGTATAAATATATCAGACCCTCTACAGCAAAAACATAGAAATACTGCATGTGATCACACACACACACACACACACACACACACGCACATGCACACACACACACACACACACACAGGACTGTGAAAGGGACTTTTTATCCTCGTATGGAGGAGTCTGTAGTCAGTGCCACTCAGTTTGGGTCACAGGAGCTGCTCTGGGACGGGGGGGTTGGTTGGGGGGTCTTCACCCGGAGCAGCACTGCAGCCTAGTCCAGTGGTTACATTTTCTGGGGGGGGGGGTTTGGTGTATTCA
>JBBPCX010000040.1:34718161-34763047 GCA_037974365.1 Hydrocynus forskahlii | reverse complement strand
TGGTTTTGGTGTATTCACGCCAGCCTAGAGCTCATACCGTCCCGGGGAAGCTGTAATGGTTAAGCCTCTCTGGTTCTGCTATCTGCAGGCTGGGCTTGCGCTCCACTTCCTCATTCTCGCTCGTCTCGCCGTGTTCACAGATAGGAGGCCGCTCCTTGAAGAAGTCGGAAACATATCGCACCTGTGGAGGAGAGCAGTCAAATTCAACTGGAATCAACAATTTATAGGTCAAACCTTTGTTGAAACTGATAAAAGGTGCAAATGACAGGTGGGAAGTTTAATCACACAAGGCTGAAAAACAGGTGCACTGCATGGCCTTCTGACTTCAGGAAGTGGATAATGGCCAATCAGCTGTGCTAGGAAGCTTCTGTTTCCTTGCTCACTCCTCAATAAACTGCATTAATATGAAGGGATTGATTCAACTATATACATTTAGCAATGTTAGAATAATGTTCAGTAATGTAGGAGCTCGTTTTGACCAAGTCAGGCATAACTGTTATATTTAAAACACACACACACACACACACACACTGCACTTGTCTTTCAATGCACAGTTTGTTTTCATATACATATATACATTCATATACAAAAATACATTTAATATTGAAGTTATGGTAACTCTGTTTGCTCTCTAAAGCACAGACCTGACCGCAGCCTCTATTGCAGAGGACCCCAACCACCGGGGTCTTTTGGTAGCGGGCCACAAAGAGACGGAATAAAACATATTTTATTGATTATCAGAGTCTGAAAGATATTTAATTTTGAAAAAAAAATGCTCGTCTCGGTCACGTAATATAGTACATCAAAAATTTAGCCCACAAGCTAGCAAAAATAAGTAAAAAAGAAACGCACTTTGTCTTTAGTTGTGTCTATATCAGTCCGTGAACATATTGTTTTACATGAAACTGGTCCGTGGCGCAAAAAAAAAAAAAAAAAGATTGGGGACCGCTGCTCCATTGGACGCTCAGCCTTTCCCTGTTACTGCTACTGATGGCCTGTACTGTTACTGATGCGAATCACGATCGATAACTCGCCTTCCTTCTTCAGCCTGTGCATGCACATGAACTTTGACAGCAAAAGTGTCACAAACTTTATTTTGGTTAGGTCGATATGTATTTCAGTTTTGTTTTGAACAAACAGTGTTACACATTTATGCTCTCACTTTTACAATGAACGCTTCAAAAGAGTTGCGACGGCAATGTGCAAGTTTAAAGAGTTCAAGTAGTCCCTTTCAAATACGGAAACAGGATTTCTGTTGACCTTGCCTTCATCCTCCATTATCGCATTGATAAATATCTAGCTAGTGTGTGGCGACTGGAGAAAGTTGGGCCAGACAAATAAATAATTAAAACTGAAATGCACCAAAGTAACTGAACCAAATATGACATCACTAAATTGATACATGGGATAAAACTGTCACCACTGAAGTACTATTTAAGGCCTATTTAATGTGAATTAATGTGAATTACAACTTGTCATTTTGCCAGCTGGATCCTGCTAAATGCACTCAAAAGTTTTACCTGCAGTTGTCTAAATACAGATAGAACTAGAAACAACAAAACTAGTGACATTTCAAGGAGACGAGAGTGATGAGAGGTCCCAGTAATAACACCATAACATACATCATTCATCTTGTTTGGAGCCCAGAAAGAATTAGGGCTCCTTTTTGAAATCCTGATTTAAGACCTGTCCACAACTGACCAATCGAGAACAAAGCACTTACATTAAGGACAGCGATGAGCGCCCCCTGCAGGAGACCCACAAGCACGTCACTCCAGTGGTGTTTGTAGTCAGACACTCGCGTGTAAGCTACATAAATGGCAAATGCAATCAGGAAGAACTGAATTGTGGGTCGGAGGAGGCGTGCCCATTTGAATGCCATGCGTGCCTGCACATATAACTATATAGAGAGAGAGTAAAAGAGAGAGAGAGAGAGAGAGAAGATAAGGTATTGTGTAATATACATAGAGATATCCTCTAACCTTTAAACGCAAACAGATGCAGATTTGAATCCAGAGGCCGACGTGTCAGCAGTCTCACTACGGCCTATGAAGGAAAACACTTCCAAACACCATAGATTTTTCCAAAGAATCCATCTAAGCTGAAACAGATCTTCGGGCCAATCTTCAGCAGTTGCTCATAGTAATTTTTCCCCCCAACACTGTCCGTGGGGAAAACACCCTAGGGTTATTTTTGCATAAAAACACTTCCTTAAAAGAAAAAGAAAAAGAAGCCACACCCAAAACATCATTTTGCCTTTGAGTGCTCTAGTTCCTGCATTCTCAAGCTGCTTCATTTCAGCAAGTTATCACTACCTGGCTGGCGTGGGAGTTGAAAAAGATTACAGTGTTGCTAGCATGTTATTAGCATGTCTAGGCACGGCAGGGGAATATATGAGAATCAAGCCAAACGGCACTCGAGTCATTTTTAAGATTCAGTTAGACCCGGCATTGTTCATGCAGTACTTTTAATTATCATGTGAACTGGTCATATGTCTGTTAAATGCAATATATACACACATACACACATGTATTAGGACTGGGCACGTTAACGCGTTATTATCGCGTTAACGCATTATTTACTTAACGCGGACAATTATTTTGTCGCGCGTTAACAAAGTTTTTTTTAATCTTTTTATTTTAAAAGTTCGTTGCTATTTTAGGCTCGTGGTTGCGCGCAGCGCGCAGCTCTCTACGTGTCTCGGCTGATTTTCGTAGGGGTCATTACATATTATATGGACAAAGGTATTGGGACGCCTGACCATTACACCAACAGGGACTTTAATGACACTACATTCAGATACATAGACTTTCATATGGAGTTGGTCCTCCTTTGCAGTAACTTGTTTGTCTGTAACAAAGTACAGAAAACATGAATGCCCTGTAGTGGCAAATAGCTTTGATTTTATATTTGATTGGATTACATTAATGTTGAGATTTATAGAAATGTTTGAACTGCAGCTGTTCAACTGTGTTAAAGGAAATACTACTGTTAAAAAGCACCTTATATGTTCGAAGTGTTTGCAAATCAAATGTTATTGCACTTTTGTTCATATAGCAGTACTTTAGAAAAAAAATTAAGCATGATTAAACATTTTTATTGTTGCCCAGCATGAATATTTGTGTTCACACACGCATACACATACTTTTTAAAAAGAATAAACGGTGTTTCCTTTTTATCTGCATTTACTGTGTTGCTCTGTCAAACTCTGTTAGAGCTGTAATTCTTGTAGTATGGAGGAGCAGTACTTAAAAAGTATGGGGCCATTCTCTATATTTGTACTAACTTAAATATCATTAAACAGATATGGAAAATACAGCAATATGTGGTTAGTACCAGCACTATGGTATCAATGAAAAGTGAAGTTCTTTCAGAGCACTGCAACTCACCGCCAGAAACAGCATGCAGTACATCCCGAAGGACGAGTGGCCTGAGTAGAAGGACAACCTGGAGCAGAGACATGAGGACAGAAACTGTCAACATCATATTTATACCCAACATGCTGTTACAGGTTTAACATTACTACACAACCTTAACGGCACGAATATAACCACTGACTGGAATCTACAATGTGAAGAATGTAGGAGAATGTCATATACAAAAGCCCTGCCAAATGATTAGGGCTGGCTCAAGTGGCATTTTTTAGACTTATTTCCAATCATTTTTGATCATTTTACACCTGTATGTATTCCATATTACAAATAAGCTTGAAGAAATATTACATTACATATTAACAGATGTGTCAGATAAGAAGACAGATGAGGCTGACTGGAAAATAAAAGCCATCATCAGCTTTATAAATGGAATTATGATAAACTATTTGAATATTAAGTAGGGAAAGGAATACACACACAATGAATAAAAACTAGAATATTCTAATTATCCAGGCCAGCCCTACAAATGACATGTTCTGTTGACTTTCTAAATGCCATATTTCTGCACTTGGAATGCACATTTCTACTAAATTATGCACATACATTTTACACACAACCATTTTGTAACACGTGACACTACAGTTCTGTTGTTTTGTATCCTGAAAGTGCCTTCAAGTATCTTGGGGTGTTTATGCTCTTTACGGGAACACGTTGGGTCCTTTGTTCAGATGTCAAGAGATATTTAAGACTGTAACACATGCATACTCATAGAAACGTCACTCTCGAGTGTGTATTTATGGTGTGAGCAGAGGAGACTTTCTCAAGGCCATGTAGCACGAACAAAAGATCCCCTTGTGAGAAAGGTCAGATCCTGCGTCCGAATAAGTTAAAAAGAAACAGGAAGCGAAAACAACAGCTGACACCACAAAGACACAAACACAGGAAGAGAGGTCAGCAGTGACGTGACCTTCTGCCCTGGCCTTCCCGTCTCGCGTCGCAGTACCTGGATTCAGTCACGTTGCGCATGTTTCCTGTGCAGTTTATCTGTAGCATGTAGCCATTGCACACAATCGGAGCGCAAACCGCGATGAAGTTGGGTCGTGGCCGTCCAATGGTGAATTTGGCCATGTCCGTCAGAGACTGGCTCACACAGCCGCCAAACAGAAACGTCCCCACCACTTTATAGAGTGCCGCCGCATAGTGATTAAAGCCAGAGTTCGAGTAGAGGCGCTTGGTGTAGACCAGGTAGGCTTCTCCTGAGGTAATCTGGAGAGTCAAAGTAACAGCATCTTTATACTGAACACTTAATGACAAATTCTAACATGGTAGAAATGATCAAACGCTAAATGCTAAACAGCAATTTTGTGATTCTAATAGGGCAAGATATTAGAGGAACATCTCAGATAACAATATTAGCATGGAGAGGCCATAATGAAAGTTAGCCAAGGCTAAAGATGTTCACAGGAATCTCCCAAAGAACAATGTTAACTTGGATAACCGTTAACAACAGTTAACCAATGCTAATTAGCATGACATTAAAGGTGTTCAAAGGAACACCTCAAATAACAATATTAACATGGACAGCTGATAACGAAAGTTAGTCAAGGCTAAGTACCATAAGCCCAAAAACTGGTAAAATGTTATCTATGCTAACATGGATAGCTGAGATAGGAATCTGGCCAGGACTGATTGTGTTATAATTTGCTTATTGATTAGCATTTTAATTCACTCTTGGTACTTGGTAATTTTTCAAAAATATAATGTTAACTAAGGGGCACTCTGAGAGCATTTTTTGTGCTTTCTGCATTGTAGTCCATCATGGCTTCCTCACTACAATACCCATCGTGCATTACTCAAATACATCATACAACCACTGAAAATACTCCCAAGGCAATAAAGCAAACCTTTAGCATAGTCACTGGTGTAGAAGCTAATAAATGTACACATGACATTCAGAGATATGTAAGCTGAATTAGCTGCCTTTTGCATTATTCAACTAGCCCAAAAAAAAAAAAAGCCCACCTTCAAAATTTTCACTCCAAAGCTCTCCCACCTTCAAGACACATCACCAATGGGTAATTTTCTTTGTCTTTAAACTGGAAAATTTGTCTCTACAGACTATTGCTGTACTATGGTTATAAGATGCAAATAAGCAGATATAACAGAATAGTCAGGATTAAATTTTTCTCGGTGCTCATTTTCAGTGCACGCTGGAATGATGACATTTTTGAAGAAAGTTCTTAGTTAAGGCGTTTCGTACATGCAAAAATCTTCACATTCACTAGAAAACACATGCATCTGGCAACGGCTGGAAATGTGTGTCAGAGGATTGTGTGGGCCATGGCTGTGTACTCACAATGATGATGGAGCAGGAGATGGTGACAGCAGCCATCATTCCATGAGAGATGGTGTCTGATTTGTATGGGTAACGGATGCTCTCGTCATCGCAGTACACCCCACGCTCGTAAGGCTTGAACATGAATGTCAAAATCATGCATGGCAGTGCAGCTGAATGGCAGAGGAAAATACACACACACACACACACACACACACACACACAGCTCCTTAGAAAATGCACATAAAAGCAGGACTTGAATCAGTAGTGCAATATTGCAGTGCATCTTGCCGAATGTGATCAAATCGGGAAAACAGCAAGTGAGGGGCAAACACATTCATTTTATTTGAACAACAAATCTGAACCATTTTTTTTCCTAAAATCAAATAATCAAACAAAAAACACTCAGAAATTTGAGAAAATTAAAGGACATTTAAAGTTAACACATGGCAGTATCCCATGCAGTGCACTGAAATGACCAATTACTGACCAAAAACAGATACAAATATCATGCAGACAAATCCTGTCCTTTGCAATCCTGCCTGGGCCTGATAAAGTGACCCTAATCTGCAGGTTGTGTAAATATAACAAGCAGATATTCACAGCTGTCAGTATCTGGTAACCAAGAAACACTCTCTCAGGGCCTGGTGTTTGCGTCTGTAATGCGGGTGGTTATCAATGGGATGTCCCAGTTCACTGACTGAAGTAATCAGCATTACGACACCCAAGGAGTGTATCAGTACAAAGGATGTGAAAACCTATACATATATACACACACACACACACACATATATACATATATATATACACACACACAAGAAAGCAGTAAAAAAGTATCAAGATTTCTTTTTTTCTAAAAAGTAGTCAGTATTTTGTTAGCTGGTTCGAAGAACACAGTTTTGGTTCCAGGTTTCTGCTCAGTGCCTCCAGACATTGGGTGAATTAATACAATTCCATAAGCAACACACCTGTTTTAATATACTGCAGTAAAAAGAGCCAAACCAGGCATTTGATGGAGCTAATCAAATACCTGGTTTGAGGAAAGAGGTCTAGAAACACTTTGCCATATATAAAATCCTAGCAATGGAAATGATGCATTTACAGGGGGAATTCGGGCAGTATTCTGTTTACAGACACTCAGTATGGACACAAACATACTGCCAACATTTCTTTGGACTTCTTTGGAAAACTCATTATTATTTAAGTGCTTGAATACTCACTGTGAATACTCTGGAAAAAAGGTGAAGCTCCCGAATACTAAATGAATCCTAATGTAACAAACCAATAAAAGAGTATTCAAATTTTTACTAGGTTTCACTCTAGCACTCAAAAATGGCCAGGCTGCTCACTCAATAAAACCAGTGATAGGATTATTTGCACACTGCACACTCCAGTGATAATGCATTCTGAAGCCTGACGTTGTGACGTAATCATTTCTCTCGCAGGCCTAATATGAAATACATTCCTTCTGTGACAAATCATTTCCCACACAAAAGCCCACGGCACATTATTTGAACACAGTCCAGCAAATAAACTTGAACAAAGTCGTGTAGAAAGACCATCTGCTTCAGCTGTGTACCCAATATTCCCAACGCTGTGTGCATGTGCTCAGGTTCAAGAGCTCAGAGACGTTTTGCTTTTCTTTACTGTTGACCCGTAAGCATTGCAAAGCTCCCCAGAGCCTCTTGGACTTGACTAGGACTTGGTGAAGGCGGGTCAGGGACATTGTCCCAAACCATAATACTCCCTGAGTGCACTTTTACGTCATTCCAATACCAGAGCTCTGATTCTGATACTAAGTATGGTATTGCGATGCTTGCAATAAAAAAAAAATTGCAGAAAAAACACCTATTATCCCAACTTAAACACAGAAAAATGATCATTTTTGATAGCTAATTTAAATTTTTTTTAGTCAATGTAACACTTCAAATGTTACTAAGCAACCATGGCCTCAACCATCAACAAGGGGCCAATATTCATTATGCTGGGTTTACTGTAAATGCAAAATGGGTTATATCGTATCAATGATTCATTGAATCATCAATTGAAGGTTCAGAAATGCACATGCAATTTGCCCTTAGGTAGAAGGCATTATCACTGAATTGTGATCCTACCTACATAGGGAACGGTGCGAATTGGAAAATCATTTAACTTTTGCTTTTTTATACAACACTAAACTATATTGGTGTTCCTCCCTCCCTGTCAATCCACATCACGGACAGTCTTAGACACACATGCATGAGAATTTCCAGCAGCTCTGCTAGAGTTTGGGAGCACCAGAAAGAATGACAACGGCTTCCAATGTCTTAGAGGATGCACACGCACACTTCCTGCATAGTTGGTGCTGTACAAGCAAGATCCAGCCTGGGGGTGGGATAAGGACTGCACAATATATCATTAGATAATCTTTAACATTATGTTGGCCTTTGCAGTATCGATGCTACAAAGGGGTGCAATGAGGCTTGAAAATGATTCAAATTTTGAATTTTGATCAAAGATGTTGGCCATTCTGTTGTCTCTATTCTCTGATATTATTGCTCTCATTTAGGACCTCATGTAACAATTTTGGGTCTTATGTTTAACTGGCACCCTCTTATATATATGGTTCTGTATGCATTGTTTGAATGTGGATGTTTACAGTTTTCTTAGCCTACCTCATGGTACAGTTGTCTGAGCCTGTTTAACTGTTTGTGTGTATTAGTTAGTTTGTTAGTGTTGTTTTTGCTGTTCTTTTTATCATTAGAAGTATCATTATTGTTTGCTTTTGTGATTATATGAACATTTGCCAAACATGTGTAGCATCATGTAGAATTTAGTCAATACTATGCAGACCCAATGTAGTAAATGATGTTTTCGCATTGTTTATAGAGATGGAGGAAAAGCCTACAGTCTTTGCCATATACCCTCACCATAGACCCTCATTGATTCTAACTCATGTTCCATGAAAACTGAGGGTAAACGTTTGTCGTCAAGGGTTGACGTGTCCCAGAGGCAAAGTGATTCCAGCAGAGAGCACCCATTGTTTTAGATCAGCTGAACTTTCTTAATGTGTGTGTAAAGGTGCTAATATGATCATCCTTTCGGTCTAGACAGTGTGCATCAGGTCATCAGGTCATCAAAACGCTGAGGAGGTAGACAAGCATATACAGAAGCATTAGCAAGTCATGCTGGTTGACATAATGACCAGCCTTTCTGGGAGAAGGTTAGATCTTCTTAAAAGACTTTAATCAACGAACAGAGAGGGCTGGGGTAGATTTGTGGTTTGCGAAGCAGAGAGAAGAAACTGGGTTTGGCAGTCTTCCCGGGTTCCTAACGCTCGCCCTGGCAGTGATGAAAAACCTGCCTTTCTAATGAAAGTCTGGAACAATGAACATGTTTTGGGAGTTCTTTCAGGAACTCGTTAAACTACAGCAAGGATCCTGTGTCTGTGTTCTACAGTAATCTCAAGATGGGGGGAGAAAAGCAAAGCCGCAGAGTGACTCACTCAGACAGCGTCCAACAGACGTTTTAAACAGCTTTTTGTGAAAGCCACGTTCGCTGTTGTCAAAAAAAACATTTCCTTTACACGTGTTGTTTTTTTAATACAAAAAAATCCTTGTCTTAAACAACTTTATACAGCACCATAAAACAATCACTAACATAAAAAAAACAACTTTTAATATGAAATACATAATTTCAAATAGTCAGCGCCTCATTCTGGTTTTTGATCCTATGTAGAAGGCACAATATCACTTTCTAACAAATCAAGTAAAAGGTCAGCATCCCTTTGCTGTTCTAATCAACACTACGGATCATGAGACTAAGGACTGGTTTCCACCACTGAAAGTGTAGCGGTTCTCTTCTTATTGAACAGTTCTCTCAATGGACCTTTTGTTTTTGCATGTCTTGGCTATTCTGACTTGCCTGGTGGTGAATAGGAAGTCTGACATTGTGTGGACAGAAGGTTAAGGCCTAACCAAAGGGAGTGCTTGCTAAGATATATTTACCAAGATACCAGAAAAGCATTCTCATTGGACAATTCTCTGTTGAACATTTTACAAATTAGGTCCAACAAACAAAAAACAAAGAGGCTGAGTTAAACACAAAGAATACAAAACTAACTTTCTTGAATACAAATTAAGTAAAAATTAGGGCTCACCTCTGTGTAGCAGAGATCAGACAGTGTTGCAAAACACAATGTAGAGTACACATGTGGGACAATGGTGCACAAGAGTTGTCCAAATCGGACCGGGGTCAACGTTCCCAAACACATTTAGCCCAAAATATCCATGCTTGACCCCAGACATTTAGCAACAAGATTCAGTCTGGCCCCACAAGACTAGAGCATAGGATACACAAAATACTTCACAAATTGTTTATAAACACACACAGACAGTATCTCAGAAGTTGAAGTCACTTTGCAAGGGTGTGTATCAGGGTCCTGATCAGTACACATCCAACCTGCAGGACGTGAAAGCCATGAAGCAGAAATGATTATGTTCTCTTTTTTTTGCAGAACTGTTCAATTAATCAGAGACCACATTTAATGCAAGCAGTGATACGATGATGATGTTACTATCATGAAGAGCTACAACAAAATATACCACATCCCATAGTTATCATTTGATCATAGAACACCAGCCATATGTATGCTGCCTAGAGATTTTTTATAAATAATAGAGAACCTGTTAATACTGCACACACTGTCAAATTAAAGCTACATACACTACATGGACAAAAGTATTGTGATGCCTGAGCATTACACCAACAGGGACTTTAATGACATTGCATTCAAATACATAGACTTTAACATGGAGGTTAGCAGCTATAACAGCTTCCACTCTTCTTTGAAGACTTTCCACTAGATTCTGTCTCTGTGGGAATCTGTGTTCATTCATTCTGTAGAGCATTTAGGAGGTCAGGCACTGATGTTGGACGAGAAGGTCCGGCTCGCCACCTTTGGTGTTCAAAGGTGCTGGATGGGGTTGAGGTCAGGGCTCTGTTCGGACCAGTCAAGTTCTTCCACACTGCACTCATCCAACCATCTCTTCACAGACCCTTGCTTTGTGCACTGGGGCACAGTCATGCTGGAATAGAAAAGGTTTTTCCCCAAACTGAGTCAACGTAGTTGGAAGCATGACGTTGTCAAAAATGTCCTCATATGGTGAAGCATTAAGATTAACTTTCACTGGAAATAAGGGCCCTAGCCCAAACCCGGAAAAACAACTCCCAGGTGTGTCCCAGGTGTGTCCAAATAGTGTCCATATAGTGTAGTAACAAGGATATGACCAGGTATTGGCACATTTTGCAATTACCTTAAAAATGATTGTATTTACTGAATGGTTTTACTGGCGCTCCAGTTTGCTCAAAAACCTCAAAAAAATGAATATTGTGACATCTACTGTGTATTATAAACACGTCTTGATAATATTACTGACATATATTACTGATATTACTGATTCTGATATCACCCACCCCCAACTGTGACTGCATATAATTACCATAGCACTGCAATGGTAGCACACAAACCACACTGGTGGACACATCCACACCAACACTGCATATTTCCCGTACGGCTCATTTTAAACCACACTAACCATGGTAACCATGATGTAGCTGCAGCATGGTGTGCAGTAGTAACTGCTTTCAATGGACTCCTTGTGTGGCCCTACCTAACTAACAGCACTGGTCACACACACAAAGTACACTTTTAATCTTCAAATTTATTTTTGTGCAGCGTGTCACTAAATGCATGTACAAAATCTCCTGAGGTGTTTGACTCTTGCCAGGCACATGAACAAGAGGAGCTTGAGCCTGTGCCTGAAGACTCTATGAGTGTAAAATGTAGTGTCCATTTTTGTCATACGTGAACACACCGCAGCACAGTGTGAATAGTGTGAAATTCTTTCTCTGCATTTAACCCATTCACCCAGGTGAATTAGTGGGTAGCCAGGAACACAGCACCCAGGGAGCAGTGTGTGCGGACAGGACCTTGCTCAAGGTGCCTCTAGCAGTTCTGGGATGCAAACCCTTGACCTTCTGATCACAAGGGCAACTCCCTAACCACTAGGCCACCAGCTGCCCCGGTTGTCCATTGTTGTGCATAATGGACAGCCCTCAGCAATTCTGATATGTCACGAAAGCATGTATTACCACAACTGTCCAGTAAAGAGAGAATTTCTTTAAGCACATGCCACACTGTCTCCTGACTGATGTAACTGTCTAAATATTGGGTCAACGATCAGGAGATCGTTCAATTCCCAGTGATGGCACAGTCACTCGTGGACAGGAGCACAAATGGCCTGCCTCTCCCCCCTTCACTCAATGTGATGCTACCAAGCAACGTCAATCAGTGACGTTGTGTAGCCTCACAAAAGTTTAATTAAGTGCACAGATAGAGCTACTGCTTTTTTAGCATTTAGGGATGAAACAAAAAATCTTTAATGTCTGCTACACTAACCCCCCTGCCAGCAACATCACATAGCACTCCATCGATAATTTGCCACCTAAATAGCCCTTCTTGGCTGTCTGTCTTTTTATGCAAAATTACTGTCATATTTGCTTGGAACTGTAGCAAGTGGAAGATTTCCATTGATGTTTTAATGAGGGGGCAAGTCTCTTTATATCTGGTTCATGGCAAGTTCAGCACTGCAGATCAAATGAACACAATCTGAGGACATGGGCTGCAGCGCAGGGAACAGGGAAGTGCTGGCTAAAGAAGTGTGAGTTTAAGTTATTTTAATAGAACAAGTACCAGATGTGATTTCATAAATGAATGGGTAGGGATTATGATGATGACGACTGGCATGTTTTGACATAAACGCTGACCTTACACAGACAGCAGGGTTAAACGGCCATATGTTAAAGGGCCCATTCTATCTTTTCTTTTAAGTTTTCTATTTGACATCCACTTACACACATTTATATGGTGTCTGTACGTCAGAATGTATTTTAAATGACCATTTTCTACTGCTCTCCTTCTCTCTGTTAGAATCAACCAAGCTGTTTTTGGCACTCTGACTTTGAGACACATGTAAATGATCTTTGGTCTGGTTGGCTGCCCTACAGTTAAATACAAATCTGGGCTAAATATATGGAACAAACCGTTAACACTCATTAGCTCAGCATGAACGGGTAGGCTAAACTGCCACAGGCTGTGTGGGTGGTTATATGTAAATGCATTCATGTTCCTGACATCACAGCCATGATGACTTCCAAACTGGCGTCATTGCCGCTTAGTTTCTATATTTAAACTGTAGGGGGTGGTGAGAGAACAGCTTTGAGACAGCTTTTGACAAAATGCAAGAAAATCTGAGTTTCAGTGATTTGGGCCCTTTAAGGGTGGGTTTGGACTGAATCCATGAAGTAGATTTTTACACCCTATGTCTACACCTACCTTGCAGACAGAATGTTTATCTCAGAAACCATAAGGTCTGAAAGCATGTGTGTGTGTGTTTTTAGTTTTAAGGGTAATTAAATGAATATTTCTGCCTTCCTTTTCCAGCTCAGCAGACTTCAACATCCCCTTACATGGAGGGAGAAGACGTTTGATGAGGCACACCTGGTCCATGCAGGGGGAAGGAAAACACAGAGCTTTTTACATACTGCTACTCTTCAAAATCTTAATATGTGATGTCATGTGTAAAGCCACAGTAGCTTCATTGTGTCATCAGGAAATGCATGTGTGTGCCGCAGAGCTCAGTCTGAGTCTGAGGTGCCCTGGTCTAACCTCCACTTACAGTAATAGGCAGAATGGAAACAGACGAGCATCCGTACTGTCACTGTTCTAATTTCTTCAGCCCTCGTAAGAGTGAAGTGAATACATTACATAAGAGCCGACTATGCATGAGACAGTTACAGGTTTTACTGAAATACTGCTGATATTTTAAAAAATGCGTTAAACAACACTCATGCAGTTTCATTTTTAAGTAATTCCAGTGACAATTTATGATTTGTATGTTTTTTTAGGAATACCTTACTGCTTATATGTGTCCTAAAAAGGATGTGCCATGGCTCCCTATGTTTACAGTCTTACGCAAAAGTTTGTGCACTCATGGTTGAATGGCATGTTTTCTAAATGTAAATAGGTTAGCATGTCCTCTGCAGGACGTGTCTCCATGATATTACTTGTTCCAGCAAGTGTGAATGCACCACTTGTTTTATGTGATTCAACATTAAAATGAAAAAAGATGGATTATTCTCCGCACAGCAGTGACAACGACATGGTAGTGCTGTCTTAGTGTGTGTGTGTGTGTGTGTGTGTGTGTTGCACAGCAGTGCTGCTGGGCTTTTAAAAGTGTCACTACTAGGTTGTGAATAGACCACCAAACAAAAATCTCCAGGTCCAGCCAACAATTTCCAAGGGTCAAAAGCTGGCCACTGATGGACTAGAGGATGACCAACTTTATATTGGCAAGGCAGACCAACAGGTTTGGTGCGTCTATTACAGCGGACTGCAAGTGGTCAGAGTGCTGCGGCTGTTCTCAGAATGACCCACCACAAATAATACTAGGGATTCTGATAAATGATGGATTGTGCAAAGTGGACTGACAAATTATGCACAGAAATAGATGGACAACAGCCTATAACCGTAAACTTCAACATGCAGCTAAATGGTAAGCAGAGTTGATAATGAGTGCATAATGAGTTTAGATACACAGTGACTAGTAAAGTAAAAAAAATTGGTGCTATAAAGAAATGTGTTTCAGCGTCATACAAAATACATAAAGATACGTGGTAAAAAAAATAAAAATAAAAATGTTGGAGTAAAACAATGTTAATGTTAAGGCCTGATGTGTCCCATATTACTTCCCGTCTTACAAGAACCAACATATTTGGACAATACCGCCATAATACAGAAAACAGTAGTCATTTTGGTCGCCGATTTCACGTTTGGACATTTTCGTCTTCTTCCTAGAGCCAACAGCTGCTGTCTGCTCATAACTGGAGTAACCTTTGGCCTCTTTGGAAGTTTTATGTGAAATCTGCATACGGTTAAGCCGAACTACCTTTTCTGATTTCCTTGCCAGCCGGGATGTGTGGAAAACCAAACAGATGCGGTAAGCAGTTTTCCCACATGATTCACAGTCTGTTTGAAACAGAGGAGGTTTCGGAAATGACGCGCTGCTGATCTCCTTGTATTATATTACACTGTAATTTTTCACTGAGTGCTTCATTCTGTTCTGCTCATTTTCCAGCATCACTGTCGGTAAGTCATCTCTCAAGAAATCAGGAACATGGGAACAGTAAAGGATTGGAAATGAAACGGGATGTTTGTTTGAAGCTCTCCCCCGAGATCCTACAGAAAGCTCTCAAGAATGCAGAGTCAGTTCGACTGAGGCAACGTTATGATGCAGGGCAGGACGCTCCAGTGGAGCTGGTTGGTTGGAAGGAGGAGACTGGGTCGTCCACCCATGTGAAAATTCCACCCTAAATCAGAAACAGCTTGAAATATCAGATGTCAGATGTTTTAGTGCTGTAGACTAATCATTTGGCGATACTGTTTGCATTACATCCACTTCATGATGTAGGTTTATTTATGCTCAGGCATGCTATAAATAAATCTGAATTTATATATTGTTCCACGTTCGCCTAGGATTCCAAAGCTAGCTGAGGACAGGCCCAGGTCAAACTGACATTAAACATGGTAAAATATCAAGCAGGCATTGATTCTAAACGTTGACATATATTTGACTATTGAAACAGGAAGCTTCGGCATGTGGTTTGCATGACTTTTCTCCAATAGAATGCCCTGTTTGGAATCAGGGTTTCCAAGCACATAAAAGCTCTACAAACTCAACTACTTTACAATTTAGAAGCTGTAAAATGAATCTGGAATGACAGAATGACAGAATGAAAATGATGAACCTATTAGAAGACAAATGCTTAGATGGCTGCACCACTCAGAAGACCTTTCTACAAGTATTGGAGGCGACCACAGTCTACGCACAGAGAGCTAGTTATCAATTTATTAATTTCATCAAGGGCTGTAAATTCAAACTTCAATGGTGAGGTCAGAAACAGGTCAACGCGGTGGGTCAAACAGGTCGACCATGCTAGAGACATCCACTACAAGGCAAAGGTTTTTGCACACCACAGGTTTTCACCACTTATCCACTTAGTTCATAAGGTGCAGCTTTTTTACTGGAAAGTTACTAAGCGAACAACTATGGATGAAAATATGTTAAATACAACATGTTACCTTTATAACACAGAAAGAATGTGTTACAGTGCATGTCTGACATCCTATTAACTTCTTGTGCGGTGATGCAGAGTCAAATTCTAGACTGTCCTGTAGCTTTAAAAGCACTCGTTTAAATGCAATCATCAACAGTTGTCTGACGATCCACATTGTAATTATATTTGTATCAGGTGGCTTTTTGTAGGCCAGTAGTGATGAATAAAAAAATTAATTTTCTGGCCAATAAAGGTACTCAAGTGATGAACAATTTATTTGTTAGCAAAGAACATTTAGTTTAAATAAATATTTAAAGAATAACATGCAAATGTGGAAAATCTCAGTTTGTGCCAAATCCTGACTGCTAGTGCACACTAAAAGCTTTGTAATACCCACGTTGACCCTTCACATCATTCTGAGTGAAAGAGATTTAAAACTAACAATGCTCTAAATCTTATTAGTTAAGGTCTTGTAAACACTGTGAAGGGCTTCTTTTAATTAGGAATGCTTACGCTGCATGCCCAGTCCTACCTGGAGGCCGTTAACTGCTGCCTTGTTCAGTTATTAAAAAGCTGAAATGCCAATAAATAATTACTGAGCCTTTCATGTTTTATGAGGGATTGTAGGGATTATATTCAAATGTTGTTTTTTTTTTAAGAGCTGATCTGTTTCAGAGCAGATGGACCTCCTCAGCTAGAGACGAAAAGCTACTGACCCTTTTCACCTTCAGCAGGGTTTATAATGCTTGAACTTCACATTTTTGCTTCACTTTATGTAATCTACATTCTGTACAACGATGCTGATTTATCAGCCTCTGCACTTTAATGCTCCACCAATTTTTGGTCAATGACACATAGTGCACTCAGAATGTGCAACTATATGAAAAACATGCTTCCTCTGCACAGCTCGGCCTGGAGGACATGCTAAAGCTTCTTTATATGGACAAAAGTATTGTGACATCTGTTTTTCAGGGTTTGGGCTAGGCCCCTTACTTCCAGTGAAGGGCTTAATCTTAATGCTTCAGCAGATCAAGACATTTTAGAGAATGCTGTGCTTCCAACTTCGTGGACACAGTTTGTGGAAAAACCTTTTCGATTCCAGCATGACTGTGCCCCAGTGCACAAAGCACCATCCAACACCTTTGGGGTGAACTGGAACTGAGATTGCGAGCCAGACCTTCTCGTCCAACATCAGTGCCGGACCTCATAATTGCTCTACAGAATGAATGGGCACAAATTCCCACAGAGACATAATCTTGTGGAAAGTTTTCCAAGAAGAGTGGAAGTTATTATAGCTGCAAAAGGGGGACCAACTCCATGTTACAGTCTATGGACTTGAATGCAATGTCATTGAAGTCCCTTTTGGTGTGATGGTCAGGCGTCCCAATACTTTTGTCCCTATAGTGTACATTTATTCCAGTAAGTGAGCACAATGTTTGGTATCGCAGTGTTGTTCAAATATGCTGAAAATGCTAAAAGGCATTAATATACAGTACTTTTACATAATTTTATTACAGTGCTCATATAGGCCTCTCTTTTCTTCTTCTATAAAATTCAACTAAAGGTTCAATAAATGTTCAGTAACTGCCAGCGCTACTACTGTTCGCTGCTCAGCTGATTAATTTGTACGTACTTAGGCTATAATTGTAATGTTTAAATCAGTGCAACTCTGGCTCTTCTGGTGGTCTCTTACTTTTCATGGAAAACACACTGAAAACTGAAACAAAGTTACGAAAAATACTTGGTGAATTTGCACATGTAGACTGTAGATATCCTTATATTAATCATGTTGATTTTGGCATTTCACTTTTATGGGTTTGGAAATGGAGCCATGCTGTATAATGTTTTATGTGGGAATGTTTCACATTGCTTATAGCCAGGCTGTGCTGTTTAACTGTGTAAAACACCGTTCTGTGCCACAACATGCTACTCTGTGAGCTAGAATTTTGGCTTTTAAATGATATGTGAGGAATAATTTGACCAGAGACGAGAGCCGACAAAGTAAAAGGGTCATTATTGTTAGGTCGAGTTTAAAGGCAGTTAATTATAAGTAACTGTTGCGAAGTGATTTAAATGAAAGCTATTTAATGAACACTGGGTTTACATAAAGTAAAAATCAGTAACCCCTCCAATCTCTACTGTTTAGTCAACTCCTTTTAGGAATTTGAGGCCCAAGGTCAGTTTATCTGATCTTATGAAGGCCACAAAGCCTGGTAACCCACAACTGTAGCATTCTAACTAACCTCCCATTCCATGCAGCTGTTTCGACAACCGCTAATTATGGTAAAAATGACAGAAACTCAACACGATCTTCTCAAACGCTATGATCACACACACACAAACACACACACACACACACACACACACACACAGGACTGGCTTTGCACAGCTGACTATGGGCAGGTATAGCTTTTTATTACAGTGTAGAGTGATGGGGAGCTGTGCCAGTAGCTTCTTTGTGTCTGTGTCAGCCAGGATTCAAGCTGATGGAATAAGAACGCCTATTGTCGGCGCCAGGCCTTATGCAATCCCATCTGGCTATTAAGTTTCAAGCGGTATGACTTTAAGAAAACAAGCAGGCAAGAATTCACAATTGGACACAGTTTGCCTTCCTCGCGGCCTTTGACTCCGAGCTGCTTTCCCATGGCCCAAAAAAGGAGAAGCGAGGATCTATTCATGTTATTTGCCTCTCCAAAACCTGACACTGCCAAAATATACACAATATCACAATCATATCAGTATGAAACAGCAGCCCGTGAGATTCCTCAAAAGGCACGTTGCTGAGGTATCGCTGCCCACAAGCCAAACCGCTGGTTTCTTCCAGTCCAGAGCTTGCTTTCAAAACAAACAGGTCATAAAAGCCCCTCATATAATCAGTATAAAAATTTAAACAAGTCCATATCTCACTACATGGATGGGACTATATCAGAGTAGTTTTAAACACTGTTTAAAGAATTTCCAAAGCAGAAACACACTCTCAAACAGCGAGAAACAGCCAGTGTACTGAGGCCAACATTAAAAGTTCTTTGCTTCAGCCACAATGCAATGGTGCCTCCTGCAAGCCACCTTTCCCATGCTCTTTAGTGGATTAGTAGTCGGTTTCAATCTTTCTGCACTAGCAAAGCTATTCCAACGCACTAACCCCAGGCCTAGATAGGAAGGAAGGAAAAGACAGAAGATGAGCACAGGATGCATGATAAATGCCCTGGTGGCATACCGACACGTCCTTTCAAATTCTCACCAAATCAGGACCCTTTATGGTATGCTACAAGACTTTTCAGCACACTATGGGGAAACTTTATCCATATTTTTTTATAAATAATGACTGGAGGCAGCCTGGGTTCCCAGCATGAGAAGCAGTTCTTGTGGCTGGACTTTGTGTAATTTTCCCTTAGGAATGTGAAGTTACCATTTCCCTACTTCTCACTGCCTTGCCTGCACAGCCAAGAGAGAAAATCATTGCAAAAGAGGGATGCCAAGGACAAACCAAAAGGAACAAGCCAAAAGAAGCAGCATTGAGAGTAGCTTTTGGGTCACTTTATAAGAAACACCCACACTGTGCTTCCCCTCCCTGGCCACTCTAATAGACACATCTACCCTTTGCTTCCATTTAAAAGCCACTTTAATAGAAACACTCACCCTGTGCTTCCACTCTCTGGCCACTCTATTAGAAACTCAAGCCTAGTAAGTCCAGACACTGGCCACTTTATTCAGAATTGGAAAACTTTACTGATCCTAAACCGAAAATCAAACTTTTATTAGAAACATCTACCCCGTGCTTCCATTTACTGGACATTTTATTAGAAACACCCTCCCTGTGCTTCCACTCACTTGCCAATTTATTAGAAACACTCTCCCGGTGCCTCCAGAATCAGAAAACTTAATTGATCCTGTTACGACTGCACAGACATGCAGAGATACAAAGACAAGAACAACATGAAATATAAAGTCTAAAATAAAAGTCAAATCCAAAAAGTCAAATCCAAGCTGTGCTTCCATTTCCAGGCCACTTTAATAGAAACATCATCATTGTGCTTCCACTCACTTAAAAATCTCTACACAGTAAGTCCAGACACTGGCCATTTTATTAGAAACCCCTACCTTATGCCTCCCCTTACTGACCACTGTATGAACACCATCTGATATGTAGGTCCAGCTATACAGTTACATACAGTAGCTTATCTGCATAATTCTACCATCCCGCCTTTACCCCATTCATTACTGGGTGGCTTGATAAGTTGTAGTGTCAAATAAATGCATTTATTTTCGTTAAATAAAGCGGTCATTTCAGTTCTATTTATTTTCAGGTTTTTTTTTTTTAATGACGTGATTGTCTCAAATTATGTTAATTCATGTTGCTCTGGCATTGTGCAAAAAGGAAGTGCTTTGGAGCAATCCAGCTGTGACTGCTGTCTTTTCTGTAACCATCATATAGAAAGAAAAAGTGCACCTGAAGCTTCCATTCTTCTGTCTAATAATAGAGTGAGTCTGCCTGTTTGCACAGAGATTCTCATTTAAAGCCTCATTTAAAGCCTAGTCTACTGTTAAAGCACAGGCGACTTATAGTACAGGGCTTTCCTGCCATAAAGAGATGGGGAGAAAAGGAAAGTCTGAGACAAAGCACAAATAAGGCTAAGAAAACACAAAGTGAAGTGATGAATTGCTGGGAAAAAAAAGGGCAGGCCTCGCACTTGGTCAGCAGAGTCTCTTCGCCTTTTCACCGGATCACTCTCTTTCGCCTCAAAGCGATGAATGACCTTCACTCAGACAGAGCCTTTGTGTCGAACACACAAGCTTCTCCATTCAAAAGCTGGGAGAACGTTCAGAGACTTAAATGAACCATCAGTTCTTAAGTGGCTGCGCTCACCCGGGAGGACATCGCAGGGCAAATGCATTATGGGAAATGGTTCCTCAGCATAAACGAGGCTGTCATGTGATGGCATGCAGGGAGGTGACAAACTTAGTGGCAGCTGTTCGTTTGACCGGGGCATGAGAGTGTTTTGCCGAGTGGACATTTTAAACAAACAGTATTTGAATCGGAGGTCAAACGGAATTCTGCTCCATGCAGAACCAAAATTTGAACTATGTTAGTCCTAAAACCCAACATGAGGCTTCTAAACTACTTAGAACCAGATAAAAAAGTATATTATGTTACTTTAACACAGGCTTAATATACAATTGTAGGTTTGGAAAGCTATTAAAACTCACTAGTTGTGTTTATATGGACGTAGACTCAAGCAAAATGCTTTCTCACATCGTGAATACACTACAGCTGGCAAAATAATCCTTAAAATTCAAATATTTGTCGAATTTAATGAAAAAAATGCATGTTTGAAATATTGTTTGTTTTTGAAATCGAAAAAAAAATGAATATAGAGTTATGTGAATATAGAGTTATGTGACATTTGCACACTCAGAACATCAAATCACTGACCATAAGTAAAGAACGCACTAACAATCTACTTTGTCTTAGGAGGTTTGAAATGCATGGGAGCAGCTGCAAACAGCTCTTTAGCAGCCCATTCTGAAGAAACTGAGCCGATGGCCGGAAACGCATTCTCATGCATATGAGGGAGCTGAATGGTCAGCTTCAGAGGGCAGACTTTCTCCTGACAAGCAAACACGCCAAATGTTGGCAATCACATAATAAATCCAGTTTATCCGAACGCTAAGCCTACACCTAGAATAAAAAGAATTTCCAGTAGTAATTCTCCACCAACACTGACATTTAGGCCAAGAAAAGGCTTAATCCATGTCTGGGAAATCAGCCCCTAATTTAGAGTCAGCTGCTTGTTGACCTGCTAAGTGCTTCTACATGCTTGGCATCTGATTCACTGTGAGAGCCGTTGCTTACTTGGTGATCTTGATCACTGAAAAGTGACTGAATCTAAATCCTCCGCCCAGAAATACCACATTACTGTCAGCACAAAACCTTGGGGTCCCACTTTATATTGACGGACCCCTATAGGTTAACCACAGATACTTTAATCATCAACAACCTAGTGATTATCAGCAGCATTAGGATTAGGGTTGGGATTGGATCTAAGCTTTGGGTTAAAGTTCAGGTTAGATGTCCTTAAAGTTGGGTTGGTTTGGGTTTAACTGAATCTATTATAAGTTAGTTGCATTTAACAGATATTTAGTTGAATTTCAGTTCAAGAAAAGGTGTGGATCAACAAAGAATGTACCATGGACCATGAAAATAAAGTGTTATCTAAAATCTTCTTAAATAAACTTACATTTGAAGATTGTTTTCTGATAAACAGGTGCTTTGCTGGAGATAAGATGTTTTGTTGTGACGGTGAAAATTGCATGAGGTAAAGCATAAATAATAAGCCGGTGGACTCCATGCAACAAAAAAAGTTACCATTCTTCTTCTTATTATTATTCTTATTCTTATTCTCTGCTATCAGATAACTCAACTTTAGGTTTCTGCTCCAGAGCGAGTGCATGTTGTGCTTTTGTCCCCCCCAACTAAATAAAGAGCATCTCTGTTTTTGTTCCTCAAATGGGTTCAGAGATTTGATTTGAATATTCAACCTACTTTATGCTGTTAGGACTGAAACCCAAAAAATGCTTTATTCACAACTTATTTATTCTAAAACAAAGCGTTTAGTAATGGCTACAAAACTTTATATGGATTTATATGGATTAACGTTCATTTAATGAGTCCAGGCTGTATCAGGAGTGACTCATAAGATCATTTGCTTTGTGTTTTGCCTGCAAACAATTAAACATCCTGTTGAATCATTATGTGAAACTTTCAAAATGACTGAGAATTTAATGTTTCTATGTTAAATTACATTAGAAGTGAAGACTGCTTTGACTTGTTTATTTGTGTACAGTAATGATTTATTGGTACGACTACACCCATGCGTTGTGTGCACATTCACATCCCTTTATTATTTCTAGAACTTGTATCTGCACCGCAGTTTCAGTACTGCAGCATGCAGAGCACGCACAGTGGCCACAGGCACAGAAGTAAACTCAGAAAAATGTTTGTGCTGTATGCTGTAGCCCAAAGCTACTTGAGGTGCTTTAACAAGTCAAGCGCAGGCATTCATCCAATGCTGCTGGAGCAACTGAAAACAACCTTTAAAGAGATTTTCAGTTCCTCTCTCACAGTATAGGCTTCCAGAGGACAGACCTACAAAACCGAAGTAAAAATTGCTCCAAATTAGGCCAAGTTATTATACTGATTTTGGCCCGTGCCATTTTTATGTGAATATTGTGAGCCAGATGAGTGCACTGACACTGTACATTCACTTTATGGACAAAAGTATTGGGACACATTTATTTTTCAGGCTTTGGGATAAGCCCCTTACTTCCAGTGAGTCTTCATGCTTCAGCATACCAAGACATTTTGAACAACGCCATGCTTCCAGTTTGGGGAAGAACCTTTTCTATTCCAGCATGACTCCATAAGGACATGGTGGGATGAGTTTCGGTGTGGAAGAACTTGACTGGCCCACACAGAGCCCTGACCTCAACCCCATCCAGCACCTTTGGGATAAAGTGGAATGGAAATTGCGAGCCAGAACTTCTCGTCCAACATCAGTGTCTGACCTCATAAACGCTCTACAGAATGAATGGGCAGAAATTCCCACAGAAATTCCAAAATCTTGTGGAAAGCCTTGCAAGAAGAGTGAAAGCTGTTATAGCAGCAAAGGAGGGACCAACTACATATTAAAGTCTATGTATGTGACTTTAATTTCATTAAAGTCCCTTTTGATGTAATGCTCAGGTGTCTTCTATGACAGGGTTTCCAAAAGTCTTGTCTTAGGTAGCTAAAGAATTGAGTGTGTGAGGCAACAGGGGCCAAAAAGATGAAACGGTACACAAGTCAAAAAGTAAGGTAGTAGTTACATAGGCTTGAGTGCACAATATTAATCCACTTTTTCATAAAACATTAAGGGAATTTTAAGTTGTACAGAACATACTGGGTGATGACAAATCAAATGTCTTCGCAGACCAAACTTGGCCCACAGAGCCACTCTTTTGCAGCATGTTCTATGTCATCGCTCTGAAGACCGCTTAATGACCTCTCTTTTTAAGTGTATTCTAAGTGATGACTGCTTTATTTTCCTTAAACTCCTGCTGTAACCTCTCCTTTTCACATACATCTTCCGTATGTCAAAATGCCATTGACCTGGGTCAGTGTTGCAAAATGCTGACCAATAAAACAAAGTCCGTTTTGAAAAAGCAAGCCCATTTGCCCCTAGTGTTAAGGTCAACAAACTGTCTGCTTGAAGCGGCGTTAAAAAGTGAAGGCCTGTATGCTTGCAGCTGTCGTCCTGCTGAGGAGGAAACAACACTGTCAGGCTGAGGATGAATTGAGGGTGAGAATGCGCTAGATCAGACAATTTAGCAACACACACTTCAGCTCCAGGCAGGACGCAACACAGAGGACTTCATAAATCTGACTCTGCACTGACACAAGCTTACACACAGCTGAACAGAGGGAAACAGAGAGTGAGTGAGAAAAATGTCGAAAAGAAAGAAACGTCTTCTGAGTGGAAACACAGAAGCACAGAAATGCAGAAATACAGTCCCAGTGAAATCAAAAGGGTCCCAACTGACCGTCGCAGTTTTGTGTGCTAATTCGAAAAAAAAATAATGTCATTGCAACCAACAAAGTGCCATCAATGTCATATGAGATGTATACATTTAAAGCTTGACATGGGATATTTGTCTACTTTTAATGGCTTATAAAGGGTTTTGATACTATAAGACAAAGATCTAGCCGCCCAAACTGTGTTGTGATTTGCATAATAAATATCAGCTTGAATCATGTGATATAGGGGGTCAAACTTGCTTCTATAAATCAACCAATCAGTCAATTAATGAATGAAAAAGATTTTCAGCAAGCCTTTACATGGCAAACCTGCATTTCTGCCTCTTCAGAATCAGTCAAACCACCTTTCAGGGAAAATATTCACAAAATGAGCAGATCACTGTTTTATGTTATTCTCTGGAGCTCTAGAAAACCCTTTAACAGGTGTATGTTCTTGAGCTACCATTTAGAGAACCTTCAATTGGCCCATCTATATGGAAAACTATTATTGATCACCTTTTTAAAATAAAAAGAAGTTGGTGTTGTTTGAAAAAAATGTTAACCTTTAAAACTGCCGCCTTCATTCAAACCATATATTGTTGCTGTTGGGCCGAAACCAAAAACGAAACCAAAAATGTCCAAAACGGCTATTTTTCAGGAAACTCAAAAAACTATGTATATTCTAAATAAATGAATACTGTGCCATCAAAATTGGTATAACTATTTTCAACACTTTTCATTGGTTAATAATTTCTAAATTTTACAGACCCATGTGAAGACTGATTAATAGTATCGATTTATGAAAAAAAACAACAAAGACCAAAAGTGGAGTTACAAGGTTTCCGCCAGACAGCGATGATATGAAAACGGAGCTGCAAAAACTGCTGCTTCACTGATTTTGGGATGCAAGCCAATGCATTTACATACGTCTGCCTTTTTGGCCTGCAGCAGTTTAGCCCCGCCCATTCATACTGAAGTCATAAGGAATGTACCAGTCTGGACTGGACAGCCAATCGGAACAGAGGATGATTTACATATCACTCTCAAAGGCACAGTACCAAAACCAGCCTGTTTAATTCAAAAGAGAGGTTATTTTCAGCACTTGTATGTACAATTTATACATCCACTTTTTAAATGTTCTTTAAAGAACCATGGAGGGTAATAAAGTGGTTCTTTTACGGCATTTCTCCAAAGAAACCTTTTTGGCACCTGATTCTCTTTGAGGCTGAATCTCTCTCTCTGAATCTTTAATGCAGGTCTTTTTTCAAAAAACAAACTTGTTTTAGAATGGCACGACACTTCCAGACTTGTGTTTGCGTATGTGTGTGTGTCCTCTCAATGAACAAACTGTGAAATCTGACACTTCCATCCCAAACCCAGGCTTTATGCCTCCTGCTTTTGCTGCTTTCACAATATGTGCCTCTTGCTTTCTGTCAGTCAACCTTTCGAACAGGTTTCTTCAGTTGTTCCAATGGCTGAAATCCTTTAATGATCACATTTTCCTCCTACGTCATCCCCATCTAATCACATTTCCCTTCACGCTATTATCTTTTGTCAACTTTTCAGCCAAACCCTCATCCTGACATCTCCGTTCACCTCCCCCATTTACCAGCACATCGCTCCAACTCCCCTCCCTCTCCATGTTGGGCCCCCTGCTGTTCTCCTAAGCTATAAAGCCTCCTCTGAGATGTGTGGTTTCCTTCATGCATTCTGGGTGCTCAGTAGAGCTGCAGAAAGAGACGATTAGCTGATAAAACCACAGCAAAGCCCGCCAACACTGACGCCCCGCTTCGCATCTCTGTGGACAGCTTGCTCGATTTCTGCTAGTCAACTAGTCATTTAAAAAAAGGTCTGCTTGCTTTCTGGGTGTCAGTGAAAAGTATTTTAGCTGCTCGTTAATAGGGTCTTGCTGTATTTTTATTTATTTATTTGTTCAAGGGTACCTCAGTGGCACCAATGGCAGTCCTAGGATTCGAACCCACGGCCTTCCGAATGCAGGGGCAACTCCCTAACCACCACAGCTACCAGCTGCCCAAACATGGGAGATATGCACTGAAGGACAATTTGTGTTCTATTCCAGTCAGTCTTAGGCATCATTTTCTTTGCACAACTACAGACTGTCTGAACGCTGAAATCACCACACATTTCAGAATTTTACCTTCTACGGCTACGTGTACCTTTGGGAGACAAACGATCTACCTCAATGCTTGTACCAAACATGTTATTCTCACACAGCACAGATCACTAAGACCTTCTGAGCAATATACAGTTGCTGGACTGAAAAAAGTTAAAGCTATCCTGTTTCAAAGAGGCATTCAAGAATTTAGGTATAAGCTGTGAATAGCAGGTAACAGGACACTCTTGTGTATTCGCTGACCGATGCTCCGGGTGCCCCCCAACGCCACTGGACTAGAGTCAGGCTGCAGTCAGTCTGACAATACCCAAAGCCACTGAATCAGAGCACCCCCATTCACTGCCTGTACACTTGACAATGCCAAAAATCATTGGGTCAGAGTGCAGTCAAACACTGCTGAATTTGCAATACCTAATCACAGCACCACTTTGACACAACACAGCCACTTTGGCAGAATAGTGCTGAGATGTGCTGTAGATCTAGCAGATCATGGGTATGCAGAAAGAAATGTTTAAACAGTTTGCAGTTTCATAGCAGCCTCTGTTTGTAGAGTCCTATATTTTTTCTTAGATTATATCACCTTATTGTGTTAAAAATAGACTCGAAGCCTATTCTCTAGATTACCTTTGGGACACACAGGGAAACGGGCCTTACTGTAAAAAACCCCCCAAAAAACAGCCTATTGAACACAGCCAGTTTTTTTTTCACAACACAAAGCTTTTACTTCTGAACATCTGGATTCTACACACCGTTATTTATTGTCTGCTAGGAAAAGAAAGACGAGGTTGAAAATGACCGATAAATAATTATGCCCAAAATAATGCAGGCCAAATCAGTAGTTATGTCAGATCAAGGGTTCACCAGTGTGTGCATTATAATTAGAATATGGCTATATGTGGACACACACACAAATCCCAGCTTATCTTAACACACACACACACACACACACACACACACACAACACACACGCACAAAGTGGGAAGGACTAATGCTGTAGTTTACTTATGGTGTAAATGATCCGTAGCTTTTTGGTAGAATTACGGATGCGGGGGACGGGAACAGTGGGCGTAGGTGAAAAAGATGAAAAAGAACTGAGCAGTAATGAGTAAGAATAGACAGACGCACAAACACGCAAAATGAAAGCACAGCTCAAAAAGGAAGAAAAAAAAAGCCAGATAAGATCTGTTTTAAATTAGGCAGAACGTCACAGGACTGGGTCAGGGGTGTGTACATGGAGCACAGGAGCTTTGGGGTTATCTTCATTTATACAGCAGGGATTTTTGTGGATGTGTTTACTGGACCTTTTGATATACTTAAGACAGTGGCAACTGAGGTCAAGCTACAAAACTGCCAAACCTGTCAGAGAACCTGGGCAAAGACCAAGCAACTCATATGAGAGAACAGATCCAAGTTTTTTGTAAATAATGGATGGATTATACAGGGTGGATTTTAAGTAATGGATGGATTATACTGGGACACCATGTGTATAAACTGCTGGAATTTCTTTTGAAATCCTTCTGGATTTCATGCAGATGACTGAACCTGAGAAGTCACGTTGGTTCAGACAACTTTCATTTTCACTCATTAAACAGGTCTTTGTGTGTCTAATAACTGAACACTTTCGAATGCATGTCCACAACAACATTTACTCCTTTACTAGAAATGGTATGATCTGTGCCCTTAAAAATATCTGTAAAACTAATCGTGACTCTCTGTCTCGGCTGTGTCTCTACACATAGGTAAACATGGGCATAAACCTTATGTCACCACGCATAGCCTTAGAGATGCAGCTAATATTCAATCATGTTCAATAAAAACTGAAAAGCCATTTGAATAATCTACATGTATCACTTTTTAATGAATCCATCCATGGTGAAAAGAATGATAAAAAGAAAATGAATAAAGGATACAAGAAAAATGAATGAATAGAATATAAGAAGTAATACAAAAAGCCGCCCGGTCGAAATTGAGAATTTACAAAAAATTTTTGTCATTTGGGCATTAAAGCAAAATGTGCCTTTTTTATAATTACAGAAAATCTGAATATAATTCAATAGAATATTTCCAAAAATGAAGATATGGTTGGCCATTACTGTCGAAACAAAACCCCACAAAATGCATTTATTATGGCATACAAGGCTGGTGACCCTTTTAATTTATGTAAAAAAAACCCCAAAACAATAAAAAATCAGATACAAGGTTTTGTTCTGACTTCAAACACTGTGTGATATTTTTGTCATATTGACCACCCTTATGAACTCATTAAAACTGGAATTTGTAATGCATCAAATCTTCATCACCCATCCGTTCTCCACCCCATCCACATAGCTCTTGGACTTTTCAAAAGCAAAATAAAAGCACAAATACAACTCGTATTGTAGGTCATAGCACAGCGGTTCTTGTTCCTCAGAGTCTCTCAGATAGTCGACATTTATGCTACAACCCAATTCGCCTCCCATAGAGATTGAGCAAAAATGTGGCCTAGTTGGGTGGTCCCAGTCTGAGAACCACTGAAATCACACAGACACTAGAATGCACAGATAACAGCGGGCCACAACAAATAAACACCCAGGTTCCATGTGCAAGAAGAATAAACAGATTTCACAACCACAGAGGCAAACAGTGGGCGACACTACAGCTGACTTAAAAGGAGATTTTGAGAAGCCAAAGAAAAGCTCATTACAAGTTTCCCGGTCCACACTCCCCACCCTGACCAGATTCAGCAGCTTTTGGAGGACCCATAATCCTTCAAAGACCAATAATCATGAAGGGATCTGATAATAGTGTCTAAACTCTGGTAAAGATTTCTTTCATTGACTTTGGGATTCTGGTTCAATTCACTCACTTTGTGACATCACAAAACCAACACCAACACCTACTCCTCTTGTGATGAGTATTGCAGCCCAGACTTTTGAGCAAGGCATAGTTAATCACAAGACAGCTCATTTACATATCAGTCTTAAAGGCACAGTAACAATAAACAGCCCAGGGAATGGTAATATCAAAAATGATATATGGATGTCATTTGTAATATGAGGACACAGAAAACAGACCTAGACAGGGCATCCTGTATGGGCCTTGCCCTTTAAAAAAAGTCTGAATTTCAGGCTGGAGAAAATTAACTTTTACTGTGCATTTGCCTTTGTGTGCTAGAAAAGCAACAAGAACAGCCAACATTTATAAAATGCGGCTGTTTTTGTCTGACTGGACCTGTAAAAAGGAAAGAAAAAGGAAAAAATAAGTGCGTGCACAAATATTTGACTGCCTGCGTGCTTTTCGAGCACACAAAAGGAAAGTCTGGAAAAAATGCACAATAAAAGTTTTTGATTATTTTCTCCCACACAAACAGCAGCGTCGAATAAACCTTAGCTGTCCTCGGTGCATTCAAAGACTTTGCATCTGTGTGCTAGAAAAGCCCCCTGAATCGCTAATGTTTACTAGGCGCTGCTGTTTTTGTGTGACTGGAACCATACCCGACAAATGGGGAAAGAGGAGCATGTATAAATATTTGACTGTGGTCAGATTTCCTTTTTCAGACTCTTTTCAGTGAAGGCAAGAACAAAGACTAGGGTTGAGGGGAGGGACGTCTACTAATAGTAAGTAAAACTAAAGCCCATACCACTCCCAGCAAGTCTTAACAAGTCAGCCAGATCCACTCTTTTCATAATTTGCGCACACACACACACACACACACACAAGCAGATGCAGGGATGTGCAGCCACATGCCACATGAGAGAAAATACTTAGGCCTGCTTCACTGGGACTCAAAAGAAATCTTGCACCAGCTAGACTGATAAGTGACCATCAGGCTGGTCAGACACAGATGGGACCGCACCTGTTACGTGGCCCCAGCATGTGCCGGCAGCGGCGTAACTGAGTGTATGGTGATTTAGCCACACAATGCTGTGTCAGGTGTTCACATGCTCACTAAGTGTACATTGTCTTAATATAATAAACATTTAAGAATGTGTAAACTTCATTAACTGATGTTCTAACTTCACATTGTCTTCGCCTAAAAGGGCCCAAACAGTTACCAATTGATTTAACTCAGGGAGTTTCTAACCAATCACAGCTCTAGATGAGCGTTACTGGGTGTTTTGATAAATTGAGGTATTCATGTAATCAACAAATGTCTACCGTTGAATGCTGATTCACCAAGGTGTATCTAAAGGGTCCATATTCTACATTTTTCCTCTATGTTATTTTTCCCAGGATGCCTTTAAGTCTGAAATATGTAAATTATGTCTTTTCAGATTGGCCGCCCAGTATTGCAGCTCATTCAAAAAGCAGCATGTTGCTAAAACACTCCTTAAAACTGAAGGGGAAGGGCTGAACAAGGAGGATGGATAATGAGATGTGTGTATGTGTTGGCTCTGTGTCGTCACAAAAACAATGGTTTGATATTGATGGGAGAGGAAACAAAGATTCTGAAACTTTAACAGTATTTACACAGGATATACTTCAAACCTTTTAAATTGCAGTAAAGTGATGATGCTGGCCCTTGAAATATACTGTAAGTTTTAAAATGTATGCATGTTTACTCCCCAGTCTATGCAATCTACAAGCTCCATAAAGTGTGTGTTTTGTGATGTCGCAAAAAACCCATTCACTGACACAAACAGTGCCTTGCAAAAGAATCCCAATAAAAGTCAGCTTTGTCTGGATTACAACACAGTAACACTCGCACAGATTGCTCCAGACAGCGTTTTACTCCAAACCAATAAACTCATGTTAAACTTTCAACAAAAGTCATTATTTGCTGGCAGATCTTTACAAAAATGAAACATGAAAACTTTGGAGTTTACAGCACCGGGATGCACATGTATTCTAAGTCATTTTTGTCATAGAACGCTTTCTTACATAAACAAGTCTCACTTTCACTCGTTCTGAGGAGCTTTTTAAAATAAAAACTAGGTATATAAAAAAAGAGAGGTAAATAGGTCTTTTAAAAGAAAAAAACTGACAAACAGACAGCAGGACTTCACACTAATCTGATTATTTTTAAGACGGTTGTGCTTTGGCAAAGCGCTCTTTCAACCTATTTAGCCTTCACTCGGAATCTGTGTTTTTGCATGAGCAACAATACAGGGGAGCCAATCTGAAAAGAGATTATTTGCATATGTCAGTCTTAAAGGCAAAGCAACAAAAGCAGCCTGTGAATAGAGAGGTCAGAAAATGGTAATGTGTAAAAAAGCAAGACTGCTTTTGTGCATCAAACCAAGCAAATGCCTTGGGTTTACCACTAAACCTGAAAGCACTGCCTACATTTTCCTATCCAAATAGTGAGAGGGGTGTTTTACTTTTAACAAACTTCCCACAACTGAGGAAAAAAAAAATATTGTGGATATCTGCCAGTGGTGCAGAGCAGATAGCCTGGAACTTGCATGGTTCCCCCATGCTTATATACACGCCCTTATAGGGGTCAAGGCAGGACATGTGCAGATAACACCTCTCCAAGATTTATAACGCTTCTTAATATGCCAAGAATACCTCTTCTATTACGTTCACTGAGAACTTCAGGATTTATGAGAGATTGGCAAAAATGATTAACTCCTTTCGATTAAATCCCTTTATTTGAGTCACATGACACAACTTTTCTGGTAAAAGATATCAGCTTGTCAAGAACAAGAGAAAGCTTGTGGGACATGTTCAGGGCGGCTGGTATAAATGGGATAGTAGGAATAAGCACTTCTTCCATCTCAAAGAAAAAGTCATTAAAATCCTCGTTTTGCTTGCTGTTAAGAATGTGGACGAACGACAGGTCCAGCAACAGATCACAGTAAAAAGAAGGACAGTCCGAGTTTGGGCTGATTTATACTAGCCCAAGCTGTAGATTTACACAGCCTACTTGTGACACACAACAGCACGAAGTTCTTCCTCTGCATTTAACCCATTCACCAAGTGAGGCAGCGGGCAGCCAGGAACGTGAAGCCCGGGAAGCGGTGCGTGGTGCCACTAGCAGTCCTGGGACTTTCTGATCGCAGGGGCAACTTAATAACCACCAGGCAACTAGCTGCCCCCAATAAACGGATATGATGGATGGGTAGTTTTGTCTCAACATGCAGCAAAGCGGCCAGAAATCATTAATTTGCAGTGCTCCCTGAGCTACGCAGAGCAACATTGCTGCATGGCTACAGAATCGGCACAACTTAGCCACAACCTTCTCTGCTTTTAACCAAACTGTCACCAAACTGAAGCAGTGGGCAGCCGTCGGAGCAGCGCCGGGGGCAGTGTGTGTGGACGGTATCTGGCTCAAAGGTACCTCAGTGGTGCCACTGGCAGTCCTGGGATTCAAACCCATGTTCTTCTGATTGCAAAGGCAGATCCCTAAACAACAGGTCAGATGTACCTTTCAGCAAACAGTACACATTAACTCCTAAACACTGTGATCAGCAGACCCTCCGTTCCTTCCAGAGTTTAGAACAGATCTATTTAACTTCTTGGCACTGCGGAGGCATTGTCAGATTGCTTAGGTTAGTATCCAGGCGAGGAATGTGGAAGAAGCATGTGACGTTACTGAAACTTTCACCTACTACAGCGTGCCAGAAAGACAGTTGCTAAATGAAATCTCTGTTTCCCAATCCAGCTCTCAGAGAGCCAACATGGGCTGCATTTCCAAGTCAGCTCGGTTCAGGGGTGTCTGTGCTGCGAGAGGGTTTTTGTATTGGAATTAACACGACTGATGAAAAGACACTCGATTTTCAGGATGGCTGTTAAAACCTCTCCACTAAACATTTAGCAAAACACTGTTGGGAAGATCATAATTTGTTCAGAGACAACGGATTCTAACCTCTAGATGAGTAGAGTACAAACCAACAGTACTTCAATACTACTCTCTCACTTTTACATCCTGACACTATGTGTTGTCACATGAAACCCATGCTAGAGAGACCCAAAGCTTTGGACCACAACCAGAATTGCCAGCCACCTGTAGACTGAAGGAAGGTCCCTAAAAGAGACGTGTCCTCAAGTACAGCCAAAGTCTTTAACAAAGTAATCAATCTAGGAATCTACTCTCAATTTTTAAGTAAATATGACAAGAAATAGAATGCATGTGTATTTTTGTTCACTGATAGAGGTTTCCACAGAGGCAGTGACTGAAATATGTTCAAAGGACTGTGTATCGGTGACCATTAGTATCTTGTGCACTTGTTACAATGTATGACCTCAAAAGCGAACAGTGTAGCTGTACATAAAAATGTGCCACAAGGTCTTTAAGCTGCATCATAGAACAACTTCTTTAGGTACCCTGAAGCAGGGATTTCCAGCAAGAGCCCATGTGTTAAATAATGGTCTGAGGTGACTTTCTAGTTAGACAGATGATAAAAGTTAAGTGTGGGCAATATGGCAAGATTGTCCTTAATGTGATATACTTTCCAAGCTTTTTTGTCCATACCAACTTTTCAAGCAATAAACAAAATACTGTGATACTTATTGTGTTGTCTTGGAATGGTTCTCAAGGACTGTGATCCAATGTTTTACAATATTCCAATGTTAGACAAAGAAGAGCATAGGATTTTGGCTCATGTCAGGTTAACACACTATTGGCTCAGGAAAAAAAGAGTTTGAGTGACAGGCTATCTTCATTTTGGATGTAACGCAGCCTACCCAATTCCTGACCCATGTCACATCGTTTAAAAAAATTATGGATTAAATCACGGACCCCCTAGCAACACAGCACAGACCAAACTTTAAGAATCATGTCTTTAAAGACTGATGTTCGAGAAGGATCTGAGAGTGTGAAGAACATATATATATATATATATTAGGGCTGGACACGCAGGTTTTTAAAAATCCTTTTATTTTGAAAGTTCATTGCTTTTTTGGGCTTGGGAGTGCGCGAAGCACGCAGCTCTGTCTCGGCTGGTTTTCTCAGGGGTCAGGCGTCCCATTACTTTTGTCCATATTATGCGGACAAAAGTATTGGGACGTCTGATCATTACACCAACAGGGACTTTAATGACACTGCATTCAGATTCACAGACTTTCATATGGAGTTGGTCCCCATTTGCAGCTGCTATAATGGTTCTGCTCCCCATGCTCTGGACTCCGAGGGAAACTTGTTTTTCTATAACAGACTAAATAAATCATGAATGCCCTGCAGTGGCAAGTAACTTTGTTTTTATATTTGATTTGATTACATTACTGTTTAAGCTGAGATTTAGAAATATCTGAACTGCAGCTGTGTAAGTGTGTTGAAGGGAACACTGCTGTTAAAAAGCTCCTAATTTGTTTTAAACGTTTGCAAACCAAATGTTCTTGCACTTTTGTTCATATAGCAGTAAATAAAAGTGCGCAATACACTACTTTTGAATTAATTATTCAATTTTGCGAATAACGATGTGATTTATCGCAGAAAACCATGCGATTAAAATTTGTAATCATTGCCCAGCATTAATATATCACATATATATACACATATATATACACAATATATAAAACTTCCATTTTAATACTTTCCTAGTTCAGGTCAGTTTCCACCACTAGCATCTCTAAATAATGTAAATGTTTGCATTATAATGCCTATTTCGCATCTCAGAGCTGTAAACAATGAAAATATTATGTTGCAGGCAGGATCACTTCAAAAATGGTTGCCATGTATGAGATGCGTTTTGAATTACAGGGAGAAGAACAGAAGTCAGGGGACCTGTGGGGTGTGTTGTTAAGAAATTTGATCTTTCTGCAATTCATTGGTGTAAACACTGATGGTTGGCATAGAGTAGTGGGCAACACTGCTGCCCTCCACACTGGGGTTTGATTTCTTTTTTTCAAACCACATCACACTATGTTTGCCTACATCTGTGAAACTGATCAACCGTAATGCGCTTTGCCAAATGCATACATGTAAATGTACACTAGTGTCAATGTCTACATGATGGGTTTAGTAGTCATGGGCTCCCTGCTTCCCTAGTGCCAAAAGAAGATCACTGACTTCAGACAATTACTACACAATACAACACAAGCATTATAAATTATAATACCATATTATAACAAAACTACTTGAGATTTTTATAGAAATATTACACATCACTGTAGACATTTTAGACTACTAGAGAAGTATTATCCAGCATTGTAGACACTACAGAAGTCTACAGCACTGTTGACAGTATAGACTATTATATAAAATACAGCACTGCAGACAGTATAGACCATTGTAGAAATATTATACAGTACTGTGGACAGCATAGACTATTATTGAAATACTGCACTGTAGACATATTAGAAATATTACACAATGCTGTAGACATTAAATACCTTTATAGAAGTACCATAGAAGTCCACAGCACTGTTGACAGTATAGATTATTATATAAAATACAGCACTGTAGACATTATATACTATTATAGAAGTATTATACAGCACTGTAGACATTACAGGCTATTATAGAAGTATTATACAGCACTAGAGGCATTATAGACTATTAGAAGTATTATACAGCACTGCATACATTATAGACTATTATGGAAGTATTATACAGCACTGTAGACATTACAGGCTACTATAGAAGTATTATACAGCACTGTAGACATTACAGGCTACTATAGAAGTATTATACAGCACTGTAGACATTATAGACTATTATAGAAGTATTATACAGCACTGCAGACATTGCAGAAATATACAGCACTGTAGACATTATAGACTATTGGAGAAGTATTACACAGCACTGTAGACATTATAGATTATTGTAGAAATATTGTACAGCACTGCAGACATTATAGACTATTATAGAAATATACAGCACTGTATAGAATACAGGAACATACGTCCCTGTAAACATTATAGACTATTGGAGAAGTATTATACAGCACTGCAGACATTATAAACTATTATAGAAAAATGATACAGCACTGTAGACATAGACTATTATAGTAATATACAGCACTGTGGACATGAAAGAAATATTGTACAGCACTGTAGACGCTATTGATTATTACAGAAATATTATACAGCACGGTAGACAGTATACACTGTTACAAAAGTATTAAAGAGCCCATTAGGTCAGTAAGGAGTTTCCTGTGTTGATAAACCTCTTCAAAATAAAGGTGACACTATCGGCCATGTTGACCAGCCCTAATCAAACTTACCGACTACCACACAAAGCACGTCCAGCAAGATGAAGACCTTCTTCTTCTTTAACTCCATCATGCTCCAGGACACACACACACACACACACACTTTCACTATGTGCGTTTCAGCAGCTCCACGCTGGAGACCCGAGCAGAGAGGCAAGACCTGACTGGACACACGAGTTCTTCCGGATCCTCTGCGTCTTCCTTTACCTGTGGAGCACTGACTACAGGAGCGTCTTCACTTCACACACACACTGCTCGCTCACACACACACACACACACACACACACACGCCAGCGTGCGGAGATCAGTCTATAAACATCTGATCGCAGGAACAGGATTCCCACGCGGAAAGCGAACGACTGGGGAAATCTCAAGGAAACACTCTTCCCTCTCTCACACACATATACACACACACTGACGCGCCCACGCAAGCACACTCACACACACACACACACACACACCAGTTCACCTCTGGAGGCTCAGAGCTCTGGAGCCGGCTCTGGAATGCCGACGTCACTCTTTCACTGACTTACTCTCACTGTCTGACATACACACATACGCATACACACACACACACATACACACATACACACAAACACATACACATATACACATACACATATAAACACATACACACATATAAGTGGTTACTGTGATTACCGTCAACTTTTAGAATTACTGACAAACACACACACATACTCACACACACCCATCAGTGTTTAATGTGATTACTGTCAATTCTAGAATTACTCACTCCCACACTCACACCTGTGGAAAATCGTTCAAGCTTTTGACTCAGTCTGATTAATCTGAACAAGGCATTTCAAAATGAAGCTTTAAGCTTTCATTTGGAATTTAAATTCCAAACTGGTTTACATGATTTCCATTCTCATTAATGAAAAAACCATTATCTATTAAAGCCGATTAAATGTGATGTAACGATCTAAAAAAGTTATTAAAATGAATATAATATGATTTAACATGAGCTCCCTCTGGTTTGACACCCGAATTCAAATTATTGCCTGTTGGATTGTTGTTGTTTTTTTTTGTTTTACATTCAAGAATGTGGAATAATAAGGAATGTAAGAATGAAGTGGTTCGCTTAAATTTAAGACTTATTCTTACAGGTAAGAACTGAACTGTCTGTAATAATTCAGTTTTCACGCCAGACGTTTATAATTATTGAAACATCTTTGCACTGCACATATAACTGCACGTATCTGCACCTCATGCCACATATAGTTTCCATGTATCTTTTACATTTCATAGTTATATTTTCATGTGTGTGAATATTAATTTCATTCAGATTTTGTCCATGGCACCAGATGGTCATGAAAGCCATGTCATGACATGTCATACTGTGTTTGGTTGCATAGGTGACCAGTTAAAATTAGATTTTAATGATTTGATTTGAATTCGTTCACTGATGCCTGACAATGATACTGAAAAGGTTTTGGGCTAAAACCATTAAAAATATATATATATACTCATAGCAGAGAGGTGCAAAGCAAACTAATCCCTAAAGAAAACAATTTTTTTTTTTGAATTCATCCCTATTTTACTATAATCATCATCACATATAAAAGTCAGAAGACGTGTAGGTTCCCCAGTGGTTTTAAATAGTGACTAAAATGGCTATGCTAGTGTTGTAGACCCCTGGTTCCTGTTACAACCACTAAAAAAAGCTTCTTCACAACGCACCATTTCATATCAAACCACCATGAATGATGTTTACATCTCAGTCACAGAACTAAGCAGAAATGTTGTATCAGTGGAATTTTCCTTTAAACTAATGGAAACAAAAGGAAATATTTGGGGTTTTTTTGCTAAAAGTTGTTTTTCTTTAGATAAAAATGTATTGTTCATTGTGGGGAGCAGCCAAACATGCCCAAACCATAAAAAAAAACTTATCCTGGGGACATTGATCACCACAAAGAGGCAAATACACAACACAAACACACACACACACACACACACACACACACACACACACACACAAACTCAGTCTCTCTTTCTTTCTCTCAAACTTGAGGTAACAGCTGATGATTGAGAGGAAGGTGTGACTGTGACAAGGTTTTCCTTCTGTCCTCTCAGGTGTGACAGTTATGAAGTGTTGAGGGAGTTAAGACTGGATGGCGGTCTCTTCCACCACACAAACTAATGGGGCCCAGAGATTAGAGGGGGCCCTTGCTAACCACAAGTGGTTGAGGCTGTAATCAAAACTATCATTCCCATTCCTTCTTAAGACCCAGCACTTTGGCCAGAAATGTTAAGTGACCAACATGAAGGACTGAGGCTAAACCAGGATGGTTCAGTTTTGACTGTAGTTAGAAGCTCTACCATCTTAAATAACCAACGTCTTAAACATCTGTGCTTGAGGCCTACAGACATGCCTGGGGTTTTGTTTACTTGTGAAATTAACATGGTAACTCTTCTTAAGTGTTATTTAGGGACATTTGTCTTTTACTCATGTATCATTGAAGTACTTGCACTCTCTCGATTACATTTGAAAAAGACCTTACAGACCTCAAGGGCTCTTTTTGTTTTGCCAATAAGTCTCTGCTCTTTGGATTTTATTGTTGCTGTGTCCTAAAGCACGTCCACAAGTCACCTCTGCACGCCTTAGTAAAGAGCTGGATGCGATTTGGGTCTTGTGGATGTATTGACAGAAAAGATTAGGGCGACTAGTGACTTCCAGGGTTTGTTAGCACATTTATCCTTGTAGCTCCAGCCTTAAACTGAAGAAGAATATTTGACTCCAGACATGTTGGAGGATGAACTGGAAAATTAGATACCCTCAAGTAGTTATTTTTACACCCCTGTGTATACCTTAGTTAAGCCTACTTCTTTCATTCGCATGCATAGGACATTCTTTTTTCTTAGAATGTGGTCTATGTGTGGGAATCACATTTATAGTGCAAGATTGCATTTCATCAAGAAATCCATTGTAAACAAGCAGTTTTTGAGCAACCCATTGGAGAATATTTTGGGTCAAAAATGAATAAACTGTGTACAAGTCTACCAATAGGCAGGGATGATGGAAAAAAGATGCAGGTCTTTATCTCTAATCCCGCAGCTGGCATGGGGCCTATCTGAGCTGTAGGGTTGCCAGATCAGCACTGTGGAAGTAAAGGGCCCATCTGTCAAAACACACAGCAATCCAGTCAGGATTTCCAGGCGTAGTAGACACAGTCCAGTAGAAACGGTGCCCTTCCTCTTCCTCTAGCTGCTTCATCAGCTGGATTCGTGCCACAGCCAAATAGATTTGCCTTGGCTCAGTTTATCCAATTCCTTTAAACAAATAGTGTAGTAGAAAAATAAAATGTACCATTTCACCCCTTAACCCCACCGCAGTCAGTCAGCTAAGACATAGTTGCTGCATGAAGCTCGTCTTTAGTTTTGCAAGTAATCAAAGCCTTTTTGTTAGTTATGTTGTGTACACTGCATGTTGAAATCATCACACACTTGTCAAATTGGTACATAATCTTAAGTAGACTTGCTGACGTGGTTTCTTATACTTTATGGCACAGTGTTATCTAGAAAAATTGGATAAACATATGGCTAAATACAGTCGGAATTGTTATCCTGACACCTGAATTTTGTACATTTTGGCTGATCAGCTACCTTCGGGTTAAGGTGACACTGTTCGCTATTTCTTAGAAACACTGTAAAAATATTCAGAATAACCATTTTTCCTAAGCAAATACCAAATTAAAATTCAAATGAATTAATTTATTTAGTTTATTCATGAAAAATTACATTAACAAGTAAAATGCTCTTCATCGCATATAACATCAGACTATATGCAAACAACACCTTTATTCACGGAGTAAACCACTGGCAGAGAATAGGTGCTTAAAGCTTAACACGGCAATGCAGGCTTCCTGATACAGAATAAAATCATATACATTTATTATAGTCAAATAAACAACGAACAAAAACTCATAGAAACTCTGTTGACCACAAAACACCTCATATAAATGTTAATTCACTTATGTCGGTTTTGACATATGCCCGTTAAACACTGTAGCTTACTCTGCAAGCATACACCGCTTCATTCCATGCTGGCCGTGAAGGGTATAACTCTTGATTTGGGATAAAAAGGATGTGGTGAGATGAGATTTCTGACTAGAACTTGACATATCCTCATCTACCACGTTCTGTAACTAGGAATGTGATTAGCAGCCCCCCAACCAGTTCGCAGCTAATCAAACACTACGATCTGATCAGAGACAGTTCATCAGTTTCTGATTGATGGCAGGTACAAGGTAAGTGTTCCCTGAGAGCCCCAGCAATGTGACACATGCAAGCAACACATTAGTAATGCACCACACACAATGAAGTGCCTGCTTTTCTGAGGTGTGCTGTGATTCTCTCATCTCAGCTCTGCAATCAGATCACCTACAGTTTGTTTGTGAGCTGTTCACATTCACATTCATGCCTGTAGCAGATCTGCTGAGTCCATAGTGCTCTGCTGGTAGAAACTGCAACAGAAACGGCGTCTCCTCAGGTTCCAAGGGTCTGTATGGTTCCACCATTTTAAAGTCTGTACATGTGGGTGAGGACTGACATAATCGTTGACTTCTAGATGATTCTAATGCCTCCTCTCCGAAAGCAGCATGGGTCACAGGAACCGGTACGTAACTGGAGGATACATGTGTGTAGTAATGGGATTTTGTTGTTGACGTGAGTCTACTTTGACGGAGATGCTCACTGGTATCTACTGTCTCCATCATCAAATCAGCGTAGGCTACAGAGGACTCAGGGACTGGGAGGTAAGTACTAGATAAGTGAGTGTAGCAACAGGACTGTAGATGAGAAAAAAGCTTGCTTTTCTTGATAAGATTAGCTGAATCTCCAGTCTCCACTCCAAAATGGCCATAGGATTCAGGGACCGGAAGATAACCAGCAGATAGATTATTATAGCAAAAGGGTTCTAATCTTGACTTCAGATTCGTTTTATAGGTAAGGTCTACTGCGACCACTTCGGACAAGAACTCAGGGACTGATGGACTTTTAGACAATGCATGTATTTGAGAGTCTAGGCCTAACAAGCATTTCCTACAGAGAGGTGGGTTCAGTACATCCACTGCAAGATAGGACTCAGAAAGGGACAGTAAACTACTAGGAACTTGGATTTGGCGACTGGACTGTGGTTTGGCCACGACTTTGCTCTTATGACCAGTAGTTAGATCTTCAACAAACTCTTCAGTGTTCAGTATTCGGAGTGTTTGTTCAGCCTCTGGCCTGTCCGTAGTGGATAAAGCTGGCCTATGGGAGACTTCATGGTACTTCATTTCCTGGAGGACTGACTTGCTTGGTACAGATTGATAGCTGAAAGCCAAGACCGGGCTGTGGTCTTGGTGGTTGTGGTGATCCCGATGGCCAGCTTTTCCTCCCTCACAGATGAGCTCAACAAGTGATGAGGATTGTTTGAAGTCCAGAACATTTCGCTTATACTACAGGACACAAAGAGATACAAATGCAATTAATTCCACATCCAACATATGACCCAACATATGAACATATGTCACTGGTATAAACTGACCATTATTGGATATTATTGGTTACTATCTTTCGCCATGCAAGGCTTCTTCCTCTTACCACTGTTCTTGTCTAACAATTTCTATACTATGTCAGATGAATTTTAGGAATAGCTGGCAAAACATGACATTTATGCATATTTTCCACTCACCCCAGATCAGCCAAAACATGATTGGTGTCCACCAAGAACAGTAGACATCAACAGTCGCTCAAATTATTCTGTAAACATTCTGTAAACCCAAAGTTCCTCCCAAACTGCATGCAGATCTTGTCAGCATGGTTTATGATACTGTTTGATGGACTGCGATTTATAAACATGAACAAAAGCAATGTGGAGTTAAATGCTATGGACAGCCGTTCCAGACAACAGGGTCTGTTTTCACAAACAGAATTTGTTATTGTGGCAACAACCATCAGAAATAAAGAGGAATCTGAATCTGAGTCCTCCCCAGTCCTGGGGATGTCAGAAGCGCAGATTTGTAGCTTTTTTATATTTTAAATTTTCATGGGTCAGTTAAGTCAAGCTGCTTTCTAAACCAGACTGATCCAAGTACAAATAAATACATGCCTGAGCACAGTTTGAGTGGGCTGCATTTTGGTTTTGGGGTGTATTTTTCCAGAAACAATTTGGGAGACTTTTGGCACAATTTAGATATAAAACATGTCTTGGCTGGTCGTTTACATCTGCGGTAAGTGGAAAATGATGCTTTGCTGGCTTATTCTTTTAAATAGCTGGCTTTCGTGCCAATACTACACAATGGAGCAACATAAGAAGGGTCATTTTTCTAGTGCATTGCCCCAAATTAATATATGCACGATACTTTCCAATCAACACAAGAAACAAAGAAACATGTTTCTAAACTGAACATTTCAGCAAGGGTATTATCTACCTAAAACTAAAACTAAAGTTAAACTAACCTAAGCTTTTCAGTGTAGGCTTAATTTAGTGATCTACTGAGAATCCAAATCAGGAACACTTTTGTATTCATCTAACTTCTTTTATTCAGATTTCCTGGCATTTCCTGACCATAGTCAAGCTCTACTAATGAAAAGTCAAAAAATAAAAACGACCATAACGTTAGATGCTCTTCTTCACATACCACATTCATGAAAACAACAACCTCTTTGACAAATTACTGGCACAAAATAATGAAGCAAACAAACCAACAAAAACATCACACCATTCTTTGCCTTTAAATATAAATACCAGTTTACTCATGTCAGTAGAATAAACACAACTTGAGCCCAAACCACTTTATGCCATGTTGGGGATGGCAAAACTGAAGTTGATATCAACCAATTTATATGCCATTGAGCTGTAAAATGTGTTTGAATAGGAGTCAACTCATATACCAGTTATTTTGATATTTTACTCCATAAATGTATGATTCAGTTAATAAAGCCAGTAACACAGTAACACAGCCTTTCAAATAGAGTTTTTGTTTTTTTGCTTTTTTCGTGGCAATATATAATTTCTGTATGCATTTTAATGCTAAATTATTAAGAAAAATATAACTTACTAATTTTGTAATGGAAATATTAATGCAAATTCAGCAACATTTCCATATAAAATATAACTGTTTTGAAAGGGAGGTTTGAAAGTAGCCAATCCGAGAGCATTATCCATTTCTCCTTGCTGCTGATTGGCTGCTACCCTGTGACGCATCTCTGGCAGATGCAGTCCAGCATTCCAGCGTCAGAAGAGTTTCCGAGTTTACCTTTACATTTTTTTAAGGATAATGTATTAAGCTGAGTTTAAAATGAGATTAAAGTGTTTTGGGAGCATTTTGGGGGCATATTTAGGCTTTAGACTATAAAAATAAACATTTATAGGCATTTTTTTACCACATCACAAATTTGTATTTTTTCACGGGTGCTCTTGGAACATAACCCCCACAAATTTCAGGAGTCGATTGTCCTCCAAATCTTATTAACGGAAATTCTATAAATATGTATGTCTCTCAGTCTCTGTTTCTTACTGTAAAAGTATGCATTACCTTTATGCAAATTAAACTGAACAATTCAAAAGGAGGTACAAAACTATCCTGGATAATCAGGTGACAGTAATGCCTAGAAATAGAATACACATTGTATGCAACCCAAATACATCCTCCCACTTTGGCCAAGCTTGTTTGTTCCAAAAACATAACAGCTTTAGTCATCACAGCCATGACAAGGCACTTTCTGATCTTACCTGGCTTCCAGAAACTGGTGGCCAGGTGGACAGGCTGCTTTTAGAGGGGTCTGGGACGATTGGACAGAGGCTCTGTTGAATCCTGATCAAGAACAAGTGTATATTTATAAGGACTTTGGCTGCAAGAGCGTGGAATACATTTTCATTTTCTGGAAAATGTTAAAGGAATATTTCAGCAAGAAATCAAATGTACACTATTTTCTATATACTCAGACATAGTCAATCAGCCAAGACATGCTCATTGTCAAAGTATGCTTCTTTAGCTTAGCGCTGGAGCTATGAGGTTACGTTGCTTGCAAACCCTAGAAGTGAATAGTCACCGAAACCTTTTTCGTAAATACATCCCCAAGAGTGCATTCAGCTCTTCATTAAGGTGGCACAGACCTTGACTGGGATATAGCAGAGCTATAAAAATGAACAAAACTTTACCAGTATCTACATCAACATCCATATAAACACTCAGAGACACGTGGAGCTTCACTGGGGGTACAGAGAATAAAACGGCTGGATTTGTTCCATT
>JBBPCX010000040.1:34689681-34718061 GCA_037974365.1 Hydrocynus forskahlii | reverse complement strand
CACACACACACACACACCAACAGCTGTGCAGAATTAGTCATTTCATACAGTGCTGGTGGCAAGGACAGAGAGATAGAGGCAATCACAGTCCAGAACATGGGGGAGGAAGAAGAGAGCACAAGGTCAAATAGAGGAAAAATGGGGTTGTGGAAAACAGCCATGGATGGATCCAAGCGCTGAGGATTTGATTTGCTTTAGCTTTATTTAAGCTTCTGCGCTTGCACGCACAAATAAATAAGGCATAACCACAATAATCACTAATCCGTAGTGATAACTACAATGCCATTATTCTCCTTGCTTTCATTCTGAGGCAACAGTTTTGAGTCATTTTAATGATGAACTGCCACAATAAGCTTTTCTGATGAATGTTTTGTCCACATTGAAACACTCAACTCCATGTATCAAAAAAGCTTCTACATGACATTGTAGAAGACACTGGTTTCAAGTGTAAGAAGACACTTCACATGAGCTTACATGGTGCTGCTTAAATGAATTAATTGGTGTGCGGTATGTAGATTCAAAATCTAGTACAATATCCAAATTATTCCCAGCAAAAATAGCAAGCTAGCTAAGATGGATAATTTGCTCAAGTTGAAACTGCTTACTACAGGGACAGACTCTCTGGGTGGTCACACAGGCAGGAGTTTCTGCTGACTTTGAATAGATTCCAGTCAACTCAAAGTTCAAATTTAATACAACCATATAACCAGTTCTGAGACAATGCAATGTGTATCGTTTTTTCAAATATAATGACATTTTTGCTGTTCCTCCCATACGAAATTCTGATAACTGAACTGCGTTGAACAGAATCCATTTCTTCTGCTTACTAAAAATATATTTTAAAACTGAACTCGGTAGACCTGTCTTAGCCCTCTCTTCGTTGACTGTAATGCACACAGCACACATCTGCTGCACCATGCATTTTTGATATGTGGGAGCCATTACTCTCGACTTTGAAACCAGACACTTCTGCTGGTACAAAGTAAGAGGCAGTGGAGCGTCTGACCTTTGGCAAAGTTCAAGCATTAACAGAAAATCAAGCTGCTGCTCCAAAACATCCGGCATCCATTGCTTAAAGCGATCGACAGGCCAAAATCTAATTCACATTATTTCCTCCTATAACCCAAATGCAGTCAATAAGATGGGACATGTTTGGTGTAGTGAACTTTGCATTCGTTTTACACAAGAGCTTTGCAGCTAAAAACAACAGGCACGTACAGGCTTCTGTCCATAAACTGTAGGTCAGCCATCACACTTTTCTTGCATCACATCCGGTTAATCTGAAATGCTCCCACTTTTCAGCAACTGTGGTTACTGATGCTTCAATTTCACCATTCATGCGTGGTCACATGTGGCTTCTTGAAATGAACTAAATCATTTCCTAACATGACAAAAGTGACTGATTTGAACTCTGAATCACGGAGTTGGAGCTAAGATATGGAGTGCTGTTCAGCCAATGAGCTGTAACTCAATAACCTATATAGCTAAAGGGGTGTAATTCCTGACAATCCATCAGGCATGTGGGTTGAAGCGGTGGAAAATCCTTTACTGCAAGTAAACCACAAATTGTCGTTAGGACAGATATGCCTGCACATGTTTCTGATCCTACCAAACCACATTTCGCAGTTTCTACAATAAATGCCCAATGGCATCAGGATTGGCAAATTAACCTCACAAGGGAACAGCATAAGGCCAAAGAAACAAAGATATACCCATCCAACTTTGTAGTTTTTCCTGACACTGATTGGCTCTATGAGCACTACATATCAACCTATACAGCACTGAGCAGTGATAAATTACAGGTCTTCTCTTACAGGAATGATTTGATGAAAACTCTAATTGACCATTTCTCACTCATTAAAGATGTAGTTGATCAGCCTGACATGTTTGGAGTCTTTTGCTTCATTTTTAAAACTACGAGGCTAAAAGTCAAGTTCTCAAAATGTTTCGGTAAACACATCCTTAAAACTTCTCTCAACCTGCTAAAACTGCAATCAGCTCTTTATTAAGGTGGTGCACACTTCTGGATGTCTTTTAGGACACAATATGACTTACTCTGAACTGAAAAATGAACAAAACCATGCAGCTATACGCTGACGGCAGGAATTTTAGACAACAGCTGTTGATACAGATTATGTTTGCAGGTTGAATTGCTTAGAATTAGAAATAACTTCATCCCGAATTTTCCAAGTGAAGCTGGAAATGTGATCTGTAATGTTTATATGCCCATGTGGCATAATGTTGCAAAGGGGAGGTGTGAGCTGGAACACCTGTTGGCTAAAATAACTGCCAACAGCATCCAGCAACAGGTTCTGTTCCTTTTGTGCAAATCCAGACACCAAAACCATTTAGATCAACTGCATCTGTGTTTTGTTCCCTTTAATTAATCCTTTAAGGCAGTTTAAAAGTTAAAATACATGAAGGCAGTTATAATACATTGCTCTAAAAGCACTGCTACAATAAAAGACAAAAGTAGACCAGTAACCACTTGGCATGTACTAGAGATAAAAATATATGATCTAATTAAAGTTCTTTCTCACAGCATCAATATAACCATCTTTACATCTTATTAGAAGTCTTGCCAATATACACCAACCACACGCTGAGGAATCAAGAACTACAGCAAAAAGGCTCCTGTCTGAGCAGGCTTAACCTGAGATTTGGCAGGATATCATGATTAACCTGCATTATCAGCAGGAGGGATCTGGAACTCAGTAAGTGCGGGTGGATCAATAAAGAGTGAGAGAGAAATAGAGAGAGAGCATGAGAGAGAGAAAGAGAAAGCGCGAAAGAGAGAGAAAGAAAGAGAGAGCGAGAGAGAAAGAGAGAGAAAGAGAAAGTGAGGGAGAGGTTTAAAAGATAACAAGCTGGGTACAGCTACCTTGTATCTACACTCATTTTCTGTTTGATCAGTTCTACTTGCCATATAGGCGCACTTTGCAGTTTCAGGTTACAGACTGTAGTCCACCTGTTACCCCCACTGGACCTTATTAGGGTGGTGGATTATTTCCAGCACAGCAGAGACACAAACATAGTAGAGGCATGTTGCTGCAAATGAGCTTTTAAAACACTGGGTCCACTTATTGTCCACTTTATTAGATGCACCTGTTGGTCCACCTTGCTAATGTAAAGTTGATAATGGTTCATGTGACGCTGCACAGTTTGTGTTAGTTATCCTCTAGTTCTTCATCTGTGGTCAGGACAAAGCATACATTCAATGGTAAGCTAATAAAATGGACAATATCTCTAGATACAAGGTAGGCGTACCTAATGAAGTGGCTCATTGGTGTACAGAGAGAAATATGACTGTAATCTATAATACCTCAGGCAGCGTATTATTAAACTACTTGAGAAAGTGTGCGAGAACACATTACTGCATTTCCAGGAAAGTGGCAATATGAAACTGTAGCACCTGAATGGCTGTAATATGAGCTGCAGTGCTTTTCTTCAGCCTCCCAAGAAAAACATCAGCCAGGCTTCAGCATGTATGAAAACGCTGCAACTCTGCAGTTTTCATTTATACTGATAATGTCTGAACACACCTCCCCTATTCTCTATGAACTTGACTGGCTACAAATGTCATACTGTATTCAGTACAAACTGCTTCTCATTATTTTTAAACCTCTCAACGGTTTTGCCGCTGAATTACCCTCTTCCATAAAGTCCCACTCACTCATTACATTCCTCTGGAATTGGCCTGCTCAAAGTTCTCAAATTCAAATTATTTTCAATGGGAGACTAACCATTTATTGTCACAGCCCCTGACTATGGAGTTCACTCCCTCAGAATTTCTGTAAGACATCCTCTCTCGTCTTTTAAAACTCAGTTAAATAATGTACTATCACTGCTATGCTTCTTCTCCCACCTCTTGATCTTGTCTTCCGCTTTGTATTTCCATTCTGTAACTGTGATGTTTGTCTGCTTTATGTTCTGTGTGTCTTGATTAAAGTTGTCTTCTTGTGTTTGGTTTAAAGTAAGTGTAAAGTGTCCATGGGTTTAAGCCCTATATAAATAAAAATTATGATGATGATGATTATTATTATTATTGTAACCTTAAGAGGGTCCAGCATCAGTATCAGGGTACATTAACATCAATTTCTTACATCAACCGGATTCTTTAGGAAACAATTGCACTCATGAAATCCCACAAATATCACTGGAACAAACACACAGTATTGGAATACAGACAATCAAAAAGCATAAATAATTGTTTGGAAGGTAAAGCAATATTACTGTGGTATTGTTACTGCTTGAACAAAAACAATGTGTTTCTAAAATGGTAAGAATACTGTCAAAGAAGAAACATTGACAGATTAGGTGTTTTTAATAACATGAAGTTAAAAATACAAAAAAAGGTTTTGTTTCAACAGTGACAAAATAATTTATTAAATGTAATTAAAATACATTACAATCAATAGTGCCAACTGGATGCAGCTGAACTGCCACCTTCAGATAAATGCTTTTTATGGGGTTTTTTTACAGCTCTGTTGCAGTTTGAGAGTGTGAGTGTGTGAGATGTTATGGGAGAAGGACACTGTTGTACCTGAGGGAGAGAGAGTAGTCATTTCTGCTGGTCTGACTGTTTCTCACCAGGTAGCTGCACTCTTTACACAATGTCAGCAGCGTCTCTGCTTCAGATCGTGTCAGTGCCCCATGGTACCACCTGAGAGACAGACATGTACAACTGTTATAGTTTACCTGGTCTATGACAGAAATCAGGTAGGAAAAAAAACCTTGATAAATACAGTGAGTGATTCTGAGAAATAATATAATCTTAGGATGGTACAATACAGACAATATGCTTTATTGCAAAACTGCTACACACACGTAATTTAAAGCAAAAATGTTTCACCAACCCTAAATGTTTTAATGTAGTGAAGTTATTCATTTTTACAGCTCACAGTAAGTCATACTGAATGAACCACACTGACAATGGTTGAGTAGATTAAGAAATTTTGGTGATGTGTTTTTTTTTTTTCAGAAATAGTTTGGGCCATATAGGTGACTAATAGGTCTTTGTGTTTGCTAGCAACAGTAGTCTCTTAGTTGCAGTTCTAAACCAATATTTGTACTCTAAACAGGTCTGTTGATTGACAAAAAATATTGTTATTACGGAAAATATTTCATAACTATTAAAAAGAATAAAAAAAAAAACACCTTCCCGAACAGCAAACACTGAATTACTTCTTGTGAATGTATTAAACTGAGTTTATGTTGGGCCTAAAACATTCACCATGGTAATCAAACATTTTTGGATTATCAATACATACACTTGTTGTTCCAGGGGAAGGGTAGGGTCCACTCTTTCTCCTAAAATAGCGTGGGGGTCACTTGTTTTGCGAAGGCTGGTGGCCTTGCTGGAAGGAGGGCTGATTCTAGAGGCTCCGGTTCTCTTCTGCTGCTCTGCATGGGGTAGCGTGGACCGGTCCCAGTCACCACCATCAAACTGAACTAAATGCACGGAAACATCAAGCACATTTCAGGTCAGAATAAAGCAGAGCTGTCCGACCTGTAATGGAATATTCCATGCAGCGTAAAAAGTTGGTAAAGCTGAACAAACCACTAAAGCATGACGGACTCTAAGGCAAGCCAATGTGAAATTGTGTTGGATCCACTTTTCACTCCAAATTATTTAAAGCTGCAATTGAGACCAATATGGTTTGCCAAGCGCATTACTTTTGACTGGATGACTGCATGGGCTCTGCCATCATCATTACTCTTCCTCATCTAGCTGAGTGGATCAACGGGGGTGGGTGGGGAAGCCCCTCTGTACAGACTGACAGCAGGCTATCAGCTAAATCCTATCTGTCTTTTCCTTTCAAACTCTCCTAGACACCCCTCACCATCCCCCACTTTATCTAGCACACATATACTCTTTCTTCTATGCTATTCTTCTGGCTCCATCTTGTTTGTTTGACACCCTTCCCTTTTCTCACTAAATCGTCCTCTTTGGAGACTTCTTCATATTATTTTATGTAGTTACATTTAAAGGACTAATAGTGCAGTCTTGCTTGTTTTCATTATGAAAGACTCCAATTTTCACTGAAATGCTCTTTCCATTAAAAGGGTCACTATACGGGTCATGCGGTGTGCGCAAATACAATATTTTAAACTATATTATTATTTTTGATACATGCAATTTACCCAGAAAAATGTTAAAGACCAATTTAGATCGATTACTATGAACCTGTAAACAACAACAGTGTAACTGCATAAACTGCACAGTAATATGGGGCTGACTGTATATAAGGCATTATGTTATTTTATTAATTCGCTATTACCAAATGTTTACATAGTTTACTTGACCAAACTTTAAATTTAAATCTTTTTGAACAGTCTGTGCAACCAAATGACCATCATATATAAATTCTAAAAGGGAAGGAGATTACAAACACTGTAGCAACTCAAGGCCGTGAACAGAGCATCCCTGCTTCGAGCCTTTCTTGGACAGTTCCCTTCCGGCACTCTTCATGACTCACTGCCCTGCAGGACTGTCAGACTAATTTAGCACTCTTGTTCTGACGGGTTCACCACGGCTACTCGTTCAGACAAAGGAGGGGCACGCACAGCACCAGATGACCGTGTGTATAATGGACCTGATTAGCAGCTCTCATTAAATTATGAGAATGATTTACTGGTACAGAAATGACATGTTAGTGAATACTCTGTTCCTTCTGAAATTAAATGGCAAACAAGATCCATCTCTAGTTTGGTCAGTCTTGTGTTCGAGGAAGTACATTTTTCCATGTAATTTGGTTTTTATGGGCATCTGTCATTGAAAACTATGGCCGCCTCAAAAATCAATCAGGTATTTGTTCATTATACTTTTTAGTTTGCTTTATAGTATCCCTTTCTCCCCTATACTGCATTCAGATATGTTATCTTTTTCAAACCACAAAATTTCAAGTTTATACTATAAGACATTTCATCAGTAAAGACTTGTTCCTATATGGTAAATGTTACAATCTGGTTGAGTTTAACCATCAACATCAATCAAAAATGTCATCTCTTTTCACGGGCCATTTGAAGCTAAAAGAACAGAGATGCCTGAGGAATCGGACGCTAAGAAAAATGCTCAGCTGATATGACACTGGAATGAAGACACAAAGTCTGAATGTTGAATGTTTAGTGATCCATATCTGAGCAACATCTGAGCAACTACAATCATGGAGCCTAAAACCAGATTGTTGGTTTGAGTTGTGACAGTGGCTGAAATAAATGCATCTGAAACAAACTAATACTAAAACTCTGACGGAGATAAATAAAATACTACTACTCCGTTACTCCCATTCCATCTATGAGGTTTAAATACAAATGCTGCATCTGAACAAGAGACTTCAATCATGGCTTCTACAGTAACATACGGCACGCAGGTAGGTAGGCTTCAGCCTATTTCGGTTGAAGTAAAACAGCTACCTGTGGCAAAAATGCTCAACTCAAGTTATTGCTGATGAGGAGGAAGCGGGCCTGAGCATTTTGTGATGGTTGGTGTGAGCACGCATGTTGAGAAAGACCACTCAGCAGAGAGATAGGGTAGTATGATCCATCTGGATTTTTCAGCATGACAACCCCTGGCAAAAATCAGTTCAGCTAACTTACAACTAGACTGATTTATGTAATATTTAATTTAGTGTCCAGGTTTAGCTGAAAAAATGCAACATCTGACAAAAATGATGGAATCACCATAATTACATGTTGATCCAAATTGTTTACATTGTAGCAAATAAACTAGATTGTTCAATTAACATGTTTGTTTTATACAGTATTTCATAGTTTTGATACATCAAAATATTCCTGATTTGATCATTTTTTCACAGGCATACGTTGCTTGTACAAAAATGCTAGAAGAAATACTACATTATGCTGTAAGTCAACTTTCACAGACAAAGAAAGAGCTGAGTCTGATTAGATTTTTGCTTATCCAGATAGAACGGACGATAAAGAATTAACTTCAGAACATTAACGTCATAAAATCTTTGTTTAGTGACGTTTGCAAAGTCAGAGCAGAACTACAGGTGTGTTCCCAGAGTCTTGCTGGAATGAAATGGTGCAGCAGTCAGAACATTACGGTGCACCATTTAAGGAAGAATGCAAAATTTAAGGTTCCACTTAAAGCATAACTGAACATAAGATGCCAACCTAATATAATAGTTTTAAACATTTTATTACACTCACAGTAATTCAGATAGACACAAGTAGGTTCAATGTTTTAATCTACATTTGTATAAAATTTGCTATTAGTTAGGCTGCTAAATCAAAGCAATAACCTGGAAACTTGGAACTATGTCCATGTTAAAATGATGTTCAACAACTACTTTACTCATTAGTTTTTTAGTGTAAAGGGGCGAGTTGTGGGGGATGTGCGTGTATTTTGCCTTTAGCTAATGTTACTTGTTTGATCTTTTTAACTCATGTACTTTGAGTACCTGCTCTTTTTCCCCTAGTTTTACAATTAAATATTTATATCAAATGGTGACGAATAAACCTTTAATTCAGAAAAGTGACAGGAAGATTGTTGTAGAATTCTGCCAGGGTCTAAAGAGTAACTGACTATTCAAATACTAAACAAAGAAACCAATACAAGTACAAATAAATATCTGAATATTCCATTTAATCAGACCAGCCCTGGTATTATTACTACCCAGGTACGTAATTCCATCTCTGCTCCTTTTATTTGTTTACCACTATTCTTCTTCTTTCCTTTAACCTTTTTTTTCCGTTTGTTCTTTCATTTCTAGATCATTGTTTTCTTTCTGGCTTTTCTGCTCACCCTGCAATGACCTTCCCATCCTTTCCATTTCTTCTCTTCTCCGCCCTCTCTATTTCATACCCCCACACCCACCCACCCCCCAAGTTCATCTTGTCTCCTACCTTTCCCGCCAGGGACACTCCATCCCTCCAATAATCTCGTCTAAGCAACCATCTTAAAGCAAGGAGAAAACTGCAGCACAACCAGTTTTCCCACAGCGAAGTATGAGCCTTGATCACTCTATTTAAGACACGTATTTCTACCACAGATTGGTTCTGATGTCCCAGCTAAACAAATGGGCTGAGTTATCATGCAAAATATGCTCCAGTCAAGTCAAGCTTGTTTAGAATATGCACTCTCATCACTCTTACATCAGTTGCTGACTCATTGCGGGCAATATTTCAGCACAAGCATAAAATAAGAAAAAAAATAAGAGGAAGAAATAAATTGTGCTGTTTTTGAATCAGAATCAGAAATCTACTGATCCCAGAGGAAACTGCTTAAATGCATGCTTTATTATTACTACATATTATTGTATATAGTAATGTATTATTACTATATACACTGGGCTTCTTCATGCATCTTGGGTTAATGAGATTGCTCTGAGATGATATGATCTGATCATAAAAAACTAAAGTGTAAATGCAACCAAAATGCAGTGGAGACGGATTGCTATCAAATTGCTCAGACACTTCTGGAGGTGGTTAGAGATACAGCGGAGACTCAGCTGAGCCAAGCGAAAATGCATCTGGTTCTTAGAGACGCATACGTCATCTTTGCTCATCCCAAACAAAAAGTCGTTAATGAAAATTCATCATAGATGCACTAATGCTACATACAACAGTCCATCTCTTTTTACAGCCTAAGTATGGTAAAATGTTTTTCTTTTTAGTTCTTGTAAACGGCGCAACTGCACGGAATAAAGAGAGATTCTGTAAGGAAATTCCTTGGATTTGCTTGTAACGCAAGAAAACTGATGCACTCTGCCTCACAGAGATGAGTTTATGCGGCCGATTGTAAATGGAATGGGAATATATTTGTTTATTATCTCTTTTGATTAACCATAACAAGGTTTACAATGAGCATGAGACCCACTGAGGAGATTATATTATTGTTTATCTTTAGAAACAGACCACATAAATGTCTGCTGCCATGCTTTGTTCAGTCTGCTGCTGATATTACACCACACTGTGGTATACTGCTAATGCATCTTATTAAGGTATCGAATTAATATTAAGGATGTTTAACACTCCACGCGAGTGCAGGAGTAATCCTTTACATTATACATGTCGTTAAAAAAGTATTACGAAGTACTATGTGCCTAAATGAAGTTTTATGAACAACTATGTTCCTAAATGAAGTATTATGCAGTACAGTGTTCTCCCGAGAAGTCGAGGTTCTGAATTTGCAGCACTCAGTCAATTTTTTTCTTAGAACCGAACTAATAATTGTTCGTAGAAACCCCTGCAAATTTGCAGAAACTGCAAATATCCACCTGATTTTTTTGTGCTTTTTTCGTGGCAATATATAATTTTCATGCGTTTTATTAAGATAAATACAATTAACTAATTTTGTAACATAAATATTAACGTAAATTCAGCTAAATTTCCATATAAAATATAACTAGTTTATAGTAGTGTCGAGAGAACACAAAGCAATTGTATATTGGCTGCTGCCCTGTGCATCTCTGACAGATGCAGTTCAGCATTCCCGCATCATAACAGTTTCCACTGTGGAGCTAGCTTGAGTGTTTCGCTAAGTGTTCTTGTGTTTTTCTTTTTGTTCTTCAAGCCCTGTATTTTTATTACTGGAAATCAAAGTATTTACCCTGCTTATACCAAAGAAAACGACAGTGCATACCAAAGAAAACGCACTTGTATGAAATACAATACAGTCTATATAGGGGTGATATCGGTATTTTACATTCTAGCACTGTGGGAGACAGCAGTTCAGTGTAAACTGTGCAGTGCAGAAACGGGTTTACCTTTACATTTTTTTTAGTGTAATGTATTAAGCTGACTTTAAAACGAAATGAATGTGTTTTGGGAGCATATTTGGGGGCATATTTAGGGTTTACACTATAAAAAAAAAGGTATTTATAGGCGTTTTTTTTTTTTTTTTTACTTCATCACCTGTTGGAACGTAACCCCGCGAATTTCGGGGGTCTACTGTACTATGTCCCTAGATTAAGTATTATGAAGTACTATGTGTCTAAGACTCTCACCAAGTCAGAGGTACTCAACCATGGCTTACCAGCAAAGGCTTTGGAGATGTTCTCCTTCTTCCACTCCCAGGGCTGGTCATACTCGTCTGCCGGCCTCTCATCATCCTGGGGAAGACGACTTTCTCTCTCATCGTCTGCAGGGACGCCCCGGCGGCGGCTCCGCTCTTCGTATGGACTGTCATACAGTTGGGGGCTGCCTCGAGAGCCAGAGTGGCCACGCTCTGAACTGTGCTGCAGCTCTGCAAAGAAAAATAAGTGCACAGGCTTTTAGGTTAGACTGCTTTTATCACATTGGAAGGAATAATAAAATATTTAACTGCTTTTTGCAAACAACGCAATTAGGCAATGATTAAGCCTTAGCCTAAGGGGCAAAGACATTATTTAGAGTAATTTTTGTCAACACACCCTCTACGGACAGATAGGCTGCTTCAGTTTCATTTTTGTTGTTCCTACATTACAGGAAAAAATATCACAAATTCTTCCCATTATCCCTCCTATTATATCTTAAACACCTAAAGAGCACTATCCACTTTCAGAAATGGACTCAACAAGAGCCATAACTCATCACTAATGCTGCAAAAAGCCCTTCACATAGAATTATTAGCTATGTATAGGCTTAATCTCACACTGAAACACCCTCCATGTGTCTTCCTAGACCTCTACAGAGTCTGTCCTGAGTGAATCCTCTTCCCAGTAATGCATCCATGGTCTTAAAATGGCTCTGCTAATGTGGTCTCCAAGGCTGCTGTGGAAAGCACCTCACCAGTAATGACTCTTTGGGCTTCAAAGGGCTCCATGTAGCTACTGCTGTTCTCTACAGAGCTGTGATCCCAGCCAGGCCGGGCCCGCGGGTCTGGACGAGCGTCAAATGGGTCTGAGTAATCTGTGTCCCCCACTGCTGGAGCAGACGGAACCACCTGGTGGGAGGAGGGATGGAGAGAAAGAGAGCAAGAGATTAAGGACTGTCTGTGGACAAAAGATGGATGGAAACAAGAGGAGACTGTAGGGGGAAGATTAGGCACTGCCTGCGGGGAAAAGAACACAAAACAAAGCCATAATTGCTGGCTTAAAATCAAAGAAACATGAAGACTCTGTGCAATGTGCCTTTGTTAAAGTGATGGTTTGGCCAAAAATCTAATGTCCACAAAAATCCCATTATATCAAAGGTAGTCAATCAGCCAATATATGTTTGGTGTCCAACAGTTTTCATTACAGGTGCCACAAGACTAATGTGAGGGGAAGCTAAAAGTCTTCTGTTTTGTGTAAAATTCATTTCTAAAACAAGTAATCTGAAATAGATCTGCTTATTTGGTTTCTGACATTGCATGTCTTATAATTTTTATAATAATAAGGCAAAAAGAGCAACAGTACATACCGAATTCAGACTTCATGTTGGCTAGGGTTGCAAAATTATGTGAATTTACAATTTTAATGGGTTAGCCTATAACAGGTAACTTGGAAAAAAAATCTTGCAGCAAAATCCTGCACACTAAAGCAGCGACACTACTGCATTTGAGGCCAGTCACGTTTTGATAGTACTGGAGTAAATATATTTGACATATTAAAGTATTAAAGTTTAACAACCAAACACCAAATGAAAATGCGTTTATAAACTAGCCAGATGGTAGATAACTAGCCAACATCATTTTATGGATAATGTGTGAGGCTAGCTATTATGGTGCTACCTCATTTAGCTGTGTTGCTATGGCTTTGGGTTTCTGCAAGCCAGTTTTCTGTTATCAAACAAAAATTTAGCATGCTGTTTCTATTTAGCATTCTATTTCTATTCATTTATCCAGTATCAACTGTAAAAGACTATTCCAGTTGTCTAGCTAGCCGTTCATAAAACTGTGCATGGCACTGCATTGTCATGCTTTTATCAAACTTTTTCATTTGTGTCTCTGATGTGTGAACACATTTCACTGCAGCCAGTGTAGAGGGAAAGGCTGTACACATTTGCAAAAACGGGGCAAAGACCTATATTAAGAATGCCACAAAGATGCAGCAGCATAGAACACAGGTCCCGAAGTTTCCCTCTGCCTCTGAGAGGTCTGCTTATGACAAAACAAAATGTTTTCTGTTTGTATATGATACAGTTTATATAAATGACCTCAAATTTCCAGTTAAATCCCATGGAAAGTTTCCAGCTTGGAATATTTCCAATATTCCCCGCCTCAACTTGCCATGGAAAGTTCCTGGAAAGTGTCCGGAAATTTGCCGGAAATTTGCCACCCCTTTGCAGCCCTAATGATGGCTATTATTATTTTAGGTATGCCACATACTTCTGTCTATTATTAAACACAATGAGCCACTTAGTGTCAGAAACCACATATACAAGTATGTCAATACAGTGTTTTGAACCCACACAAGCCAGTCTGCTTGAGATTACTTAACAACCGAAGACGCGTGAAGGGCGAAGGGCTCCATGCTGATGCACTGAATGTTCAGTCTTCCCAGAGGAAGGCCATCTGGGCTTTACTAGCTCTTTGCGTGCCTGCGGCTGGGTCTGCCCACAGCGTCCACAGCGATCTGTTATAACGTGGGCGATGTTGCGTGTAGGTTGAGTGAGTTCAGGGCCAGTTTTAACCCACTTTTCAAGCAAAGTAATGTGTTTGTTTGCTCTTTCCTATCTGCTGCTGCTCCATTTCCATTCTAGTGGTCATGTCCAGTTTAGCACACGTGCCTGAGCTCTGATGTCTGAGTCAGTGGGACAGTGCCAGAGCGAAGGTCAGCGCATGGCTGACCTCACAAAGACCGCTACTTAGCATCCATCAGCTTCGCAGAATAACGGGAAAAACAGAGCAGCATTCAACAAACTAAAAACTGAAGTACAGTGTAAATACATTCAAACAAAGGACTTAAGTCTGAAAAACTTAGTAATGGTTAAATTGCTTGTCATAAAATTGTCATTCTGTCCATAAGGAACTGCAATACTTACTTGGCAACTCACATCAGCGTCTGTGAGCTCATTAATCTGTGAACCAATTCCAAAATTCTGAATTACATTCTGTAAGCATGGTATTATTATCAGTGCTTCTTGATTAGTATTCATTGCAGTCAGTAAAACACCCACTTCCAGCACCTCAGATGAAGTCATTTGGGTTTATAAATAATAAAAAGGTGTCAAAAATGATCACTAAATAATCAGTATCAGTATTGCTATCTTTTTTTTTTTTTACCAGCTCTACTCAAGCTTTTCTGGTGCATTTATAGATTTTACTTTGGCTGCTTTAAGCTTGTGCACTGTCAAGTGTCAATCAGAACACCACTATATGACATCTAACCCGTCTGCTAACTAGGTTAACTGCTTAACATTAGGTTAACATTATAGCCCTGTGGCTGAAGAGGGGGCATTAATACTCTGTAATCCAATGGCAGCTGCTTAAGTGTAAAAGAGGAAATCACTGCAGTTCCAGGAGGCGTACAGATTATGCTGAGCTTCTGGGTTAATTAATAAAAATCTCCCTCTCTGTCTCTCTTCACTTCAATATTTCATTGCCTCCAAAAGGATAATTACTAACTAATGCACCAGTGAAACTGTGCTACGCTCTTAAAATAAAGCGTGAGTGTGTGTAATCTTCCATAAGAAAGAGAGCAGATTTGTTTTCGCGATACTTTCCATGGGTCACAGACACTGCATTCACAAGTCCACAGCCAAATTACAGAATACAGCTGAAAGTATCAGAACCAGAAAACTTCATTAACTCTGGGTGAAATTGCTTAAATGGGGAACCTAAATTAACTAGGAACCTTTTAAACAGATACAAAAAGAATAACATTTCCTCAGGAGAACAAACTTTCCAGTCCAAACCATTGTGATCTACCGAAGCCCAGTCAAAAAAACAACTGACATATCCATACTCTGGTCACAAATATATTGTAGCTACACACTGTTGCATGATTGGACAACATTTAAATGAAAATAGAAAATGTAGTTTTGCTCCCAACATAAATAGTTTGATGCCCAATGATGGAACCTCCACCTGAGGCCAGAAGCCTTAAGACTGGTTGGATAGGATGGCCCTCCTTCTCCTTCATGATCACTTAGTGTGATCCTAGTTAACACAAGCATCTGCTAATTTCTGTAACAGAATTGGCAGTTAGTGCTCTTCTCCAAGCGTCTTGAACTGTCAAATGATGTTACATTGAAAAAGCCAGCATTTCTTTCTCCCAGCTGACAAGAGAAGACACAGCTAGCAGGAAGAACCTCCCACAACTAAATTTGGGGGGCTGGAAGCAGGGGACTGGGAAAACCACCCCACCCCCTTCAAATGAAAGAAAGCCAGAGCCAGAAAATTCCTATTCACAGGCAAAAGCTCAGCAATTAAAACAAAAGCTTCTGGTTAAGCAGAAGCTTTAAGCCTTCCAGCTGGGGTGCATACTTAATCATTTCATTTTATTTTCATAATGAGATGCAGCCTCAAACAACCCAAAGAAAAGACAGTGTACAGTATACGGTAAGACAGACAGGTATTAGTGTTCAGCATCCATCCTTTTATACAGGCAGTATAACGTGATTACTGTGATGCAGGTATCTATGTGCATAATAATAATAATAATAATAATAATAATAATAATAATAATTCCATTTATATAAAATTATGCTATACTAAACAAGCTCTACTAAAAGCGCATTCACACCTATCTTGTCTGATGTGGACCAGTCAAGCATTTTATCCAATTTAGTTTGTTTTTACAAATGTGTACTCAGGTACACACTTAACAACTGAACCATGGGCCACCAAAAAACACAGGTCTTAAGAAGAAGGAATCTAACATGAAATCAATATTTTTCTCTTCTTCTAGCTGCACATCAGCAGTGTACTGCCCATATAGTCCACCTGTTTAATAAGTAATTTAGTGTCAGCATTAATTGCAGCTAATAATGGCGGACAAACAGTAAAGAAATGCATCTGATATTAGCGTATGGATCATGGAATGAATGGTGAAGCCAAGCATCAGGGTCCTGACTGGCTAAATTCATCCTGACACATTATGAAAGCTGTCAAACAATTACAAAGCATGAGAAAAGTAGCCTATTTGTATTGCACGCACACATACATTGACATGTATTATATTTAAATATAGGCTAGTGAAAGTTTAAATATAGGTTGTTTTTGGCACTAACAAAGGAAAATTTGAAAGTGAATGAACAAGCACTTTAGCCTTGCCAAATTCCTGACCACCCATGTGGATAATGTGGTGCACTTTAGTTGCTGCAAATGGACTAAATGAAAAAGGTAAAATGTCACAAGAATACAAACTGTGGTGTGGAAACAATCAGAGGAAGAGGTCACAACGCCAATGGTTTTACAACACTTCCATTAGCCTGACACATCAATGATTCATTTATAAAGTATTCAAAGCAAATTCATGTTTCAGACTAACAGGTTGCATAAGCACTGTGTATGTAGCTTGTAAAATGAAAGACTTACAGGGGCATGGGGCTCCTCGAAGGACACAATGCTCAGTGGGATCTTGCAGCGCCCAAATTCTTGAGAATCCACTTTTATCAGTCTGTGTTTTGGAGACACAATCTTCACCTCCACACCGTTGGGCAGAACTGTCCCAAATGCAGGGAATGAATCAGTGGTGTCTTTGCCGTTCTGTGTCTGGTTCTCTGTGGGTTCGTATGGATCTTCAAAGTCCAGCTCCTTCTGGGCACGGTAGGCCCGGAGAATCTCGCTCTCTGTGTAGTCTGGCTTGGGTGGCTGCGGAGGTCCTTTCCTGCTGCCAAAACTCAGGTAATCTTTCAACCACTTTGCCATGGGTCTGTTGTACAAGAAAAGCGTGGCTTAAATGAATAATCTGTTAATGTACACAATTTCCCCCTCAAATGTAATGACTATGTAATGAACATTTGGTTCTTTCAATTTGCACTGAATTTGCAAGACTAATGTGACATAGGCATCAGAAACCACATAAGCAAGTATGTCACACTGCATCAGAAACCACATAAGAAAGTCTAATCGACCTTTCACTGATATATCATTTACGCAAAAGTAAAAAGTTGATCTTTGCCCTCATTTAATCTGCAGAAATGCCCATAAACTCACATAACACGTGGATCAGGACAGGTCAGTTGGATTTAAGTTATAAACATCGCTGTTAAAAGTTGCAAAAAAGGTGCATGTACTGTTCATTAGAATTAGATACCTTTAATAAGCCCGATTTACCGATGCCCGGGAACATCCAACTCTTACAGTTTGTGGTATCCTAGAAAAAAGGGATAAAGGGGAAAAAAATAAAAACTTTCCCCACTTGGATCCAAAAAGGACAACGCCTCCACCACCCAGCCTGCCTGCCCAAACCCTTCACATTCCTTCATTTATGACTACCTCCGGGGTCCTTTTTGTGCACTACTTTACTCTTAAACTTAACGCCAATGTGTCACGACCTGCTGGTTAATTTTATTTGACTTTATTTTTAATTAATGTCTTTTAAAAACCCAGCTCCCAGAAAGTTTCCTCTGTGTCCAGCTGTATTAAACACAGCTAGCCAGCTAGGACACTTTAGACTGCTTCCACTTTGTAAACTCTGACACACAGCAACATTTCCCTGACAAACATAATATGTTAACCTCAAGTTAAAACTGAAGAGATGTATTTTTCCTCAGTATAAAGCAAACATGCATTTATTTTCAAGAAATTGTGATAGCAAGGTTGCTAACACGTCCCATTCAATAAGACCTCGCTAGCTAGCAACAAGCTAGCCAAGGTAGCAGAAAAAGAGCGAGAGTAAAACTCTTAAAATTTTACAAAAAAGAGCACAACAAACTACCCAAAAAGCAAAATTTGGACGAATACATTTTAATTTAGCCTTTCGACATTGAACCATCATCAGCTATTTCCAGCTATTGTGGTAAAAACCTCGTAAATCCCAAAAATACAAGCACATGGAAGCTGAAATCTGAGTAAAATCATGTCCGTGATGAGATGAAGTTAACTGTGCAGCTCCACTCACCTTCTCAGGACCTGCTGAGGAAAATCTAAAGACGAGACACTCCTGAGGGAACTCTGAGGTCCATCTCTCCCTCTCTGCCTGCCTAAACTGAAGGTAGAGGAGGAGATGGCAGCCAGCTGGTTAAACCCACAGTCAGCTGTGAGTTTAGTGGGAGAGTCCTCAGCCTACTTTTCCTCCCTCCTTTGTTCAGAGTGGAATTGTCACCATATGGACAAAAGTATTGGGACGCCTGACTAATACACCAACAGGGGCTTTAATAACATTAGCCATCATCTATATCTCTATATCTATCTATCTATAAATATATGGAGCGATGTTGTACACACCACTTTTATGTAATACTTCTTTATCGTCTACTTATTGTACTGTTTCAGATTCACATCCCATTCACACTGATATGTTGTCTATTTATTGTATAGTTTCCATCATCCCGTGCACTTTTCCCGTGCCACTAACTGCCTCCATATACTAACTGCCTCCATGCAATAATCATACTTATGGTGCAATAAACCAAAGAGGCTCCTTATAGTCACATGTGAATCTACCACAGCACACAGTGTGAACAATGTGAAATTCTTTCTTTGTATTCAACCCATTCACCAAGTGAAGCAGCAGGCAGCTAGGAACACTGGCGAGCAGTGTGTGGGGACGGTACCCGCTCAAGCGTACCTCAGTGGGGCCACTAACAGTCCTGGAACCTAAAAACTTCTGATCGCAGGGGCAACCCCCTAACCACTAAGCCACCAGCTGCCGTAGCGTCCACCCTAGTTGTCTATTGTCTGTCGCATTATGCACGTGTAAAAAAAAATCTTACATTCAAATCCATAGACTTTATAATGGAGTTGGTCAACATTTCATAGCCATTACAACTTCCACTCCACAAGATTTTGGAGTTTCTGTAGGAATATCCGCCCATTCATCTGTAGAGCATTTATGAGGTCAGGCACCGATGTTGGGTGAGAAGGTCTGGCTCACAATCTCCGTTAGAGTTCATCCCAAAGGTGTTTGATGAAGTTGAGATCAGGGCTCTGTGTGGGCCAGTCAAGTTCTTCCATACCGAACTCATCCAAACATCTTTATGGACTTTGCTTTGTGCACTGGGGCACAGTCATGCTGGAATAGAAAAGGTTCTTCCTAGACTGTGTCCATAAAGTAAAAAATGGCATGGCATTTTCAAAAATATCTTGGTCTGATGGAAGTAAGGGACCTAACCCAAACCCTGAAAAACAGGTGTGTGCCAATACTTTGTGTATGTCGTGCCATTTTTTCTCAGTGCGAATTTGTAATTTTATGGGCACATGCTGCTGTATTTGATTGACTGAAAGAGAAAAAGATATTGATGCTAATGAAGTGTGTAATTTGCTTTGTAAAATTCATAAGAGCATTTTTTTAAATTGGTAACATTTTAATAGGTAATTAAAAACTATTTTTTATAGTACTAAAAACTACTTTTAAATGACATTCTGATATAATAAAATAGTTGTAAAATGTTAATTTTTGCATTTTTCCTAGCTCTAATAACTTTGATGCATGTTCAAACTGAACATCTGCCACCAGAAATGGAGGATTAAAAGCTAAACCAGCTTTACAGATTCCCTTTCAAGTCCTTTGCAGTCTAATGGTATGCCCAAGAAATGCATGAGACTCAGATGGAGGGGGAAAAAGACCCACATTTAAAAGGGTCATTTTCTACACACGTTTTTTATCTCTGTCCCAGACAAAGAAGGGTTTCCACTGGGGAGGGAGAGTCTTGATCTCTGACTAACCAGCTTATCAAGAACACCAGTATGAACTTCAAATGCATACAGTGTGGCTGAAACCACCCTGACAGTGGGCAGATAAGATCAATGTAAATCACTGAGGATTAAAGACTTAAAGTACCACAATGAAAGGCTTGTGGGTCTGGCTTAGAGAAATAGTGACAATATGAATGACGCATTAAACAAAAGGGAAGCATATGAGCTGTATGATACACAAAAACATGAAGATACAGACCAATATTAACCCTTGTGTTAAAACAGTTTAGAAAAATGACAAGAAAAGATTATCTTCAGGCAGATTTGATAAGGGATCTTATTTAAGGGAGATGAAGGACACAAAAGCTATATTTTTTCCATTTAAAACTAGAGAAACATATTTACTTCAACAGAAACGAAACAATACGAAATGATAGTAATTCAACGAAATTATAGCAATGATAGTAATTCAGCAAAAATGATTATTTAAAGAGTCAATCAACTGAAATTATAAAGCAGGTGTCTTTTTGAGTGTGTTCCCTTCAGACTGTCCTTTCTGTTTTTCACATTAATGACGGCCTCCATCAGCAGTAATTGACCTTCAGTCAGAGTTGCTTTCATCGCTGTCTGAGTACGCCCCCAGCAGGCTGAGAGAGGAGCCGTTCTGAGCTGGTGCAGGTGGGTGGCTGGCGGTAGGAGCTGAAGAACACGTCTCTGCAGGTTTAGGAGCAGCTACATCGGAATTGTACAGAGAAACATAACAGAAAATGTAATCTAGCACACCAAGAGAATGCCCCACAAAGCAGTAGATTTCAGGTTGATAAGTTAAGCCAAGATTAAGGACTTTGCAACAAAACATCCCTTAATTGTCTGTGTTCTGCCCAAGTTAACTAGCTTACTGAGAAATTGTGCTTTGTTACAACCCACAATACAGTTTAAACAATTTAATACAAGACCACCATCATCATTAAGCCTGCTCTATCATCTATTCATCCATCATTTAAACAACTATTTCTTAAACAATTATGCGGGGGGTACAGAAGCCCATACCAGCAATTTCAGGGTGAAAGGTGGAGAAACACACTGGACAGACTGCCTGTCCAATAGATGTATGCATGGACCTTAATAGAGCATCCAGCAAAAACTCAGTTATAGTTATAATACTCTACTTTTGACAATTAATAAAGCAATACAAATGTAATAAAAAATAAAAAAGAATAGAAATGTTTTTTGAAATTACACTGTGTATTTACTGTAAGGAAAAAAAGAAACTTTTTAAAAAGAGGCTTCTATGATTAAACTAGTGTGATAGTGCGGAGCTGTACAGGCCCATGTATCCTACCTGTCTGGCTTCCAGCTGCAGGCTCCTGTGTTGTGTTGGTGGCAGCAGGTTTCTTCCTCACTACTAATGATCCCAGTGCACTTTTCCCTCCCAACCCCCCCACACTCCTCTCCCAGCTCTCCACTTTCTGACGCTTCACACCAGTGGACGAGGAGGCCTGTGGAGGAGGAGGAAGAATACAAAGCCGTGGATTAAAACGTGAGAAATGCAAAATGCATTTTACAAAACACATACAAAGCCTGAATTTTCTGTGCTTTTTTTAAACTAATGTTTATGCATAGGAGCTAATACCCCCTCACTGGTTTAGCAATGAATGTTTCGATGTCTGTGAGTGTGTATACATAGAAGAATTCAGAAATGAATGTCTGAGCAACTGCACAATGAAACACTTTCAAGGGATGCACCAATAATTCTCAGATGAAAACCAAAAATGATATTTTTGACCATCAACCAGAGGTTTTTAGCTCCCAAAACCAACACCAAAATCAACAGCAGGCAAAAATAGTACTTTCAGTTCTGACCAAAAATAAAAAATGGTATTTTTTTTAAATCAATAAGGGAATACACAAAAAATAATAAACAAATAAACAATATGTATTGTTTATATATACTGCAGCAGAAATGGAAGAAGTGGAAAACCCAAAGTACATGTTTGATTCCACTTAAATGAATGACATTCTGCTTGATATGTGAAATACAGAAAAACACCAGAAGCACCTGTTGGTATGCTAAAGCCATTCACAGTTTTTTTAAATGATGAAATCAATCAAATGTCAGAGTGCAAAATATGTCTAAAAATATAAAAATATATGGAATTCAGTGCCTTGAATGAACATTTGTTCTCTGCTGTTGAGTGCATTTGTTTATTCTATGCATTCTGTTTATTTAGTATAAGCTTTTTCGGTTTTCAGCCAAATGCGTCCTGCATTTGGTTCTGATATCACTAAAATCCTCTTCTGCTACCTAACTGGTAGCAAGTTTTTTATGTGTACAGAGTTGCCCAATTAAGGCTGGTTCTGATTATGATTCTAACCTTAACTATTTTCAACACTTTCTTTGAGTAGTAAGCACTTCTTAATAACCAACTAAAGGAAAGCTAAAGTACCTTTGTGTCTGTGCTTCTGTCTGTGGTCAGGATGTCTGTGGGTCTTTCATCAGTGTTTTTCTTCTGCAGCTGTCTTCCATTCTTTTCCTCCTGATCAGAGTCAGAGTCTGAGTCTCTCAGCCGCTTCACCAAAGCTCTCTCCAGCATTTCCCTAGAGAGAGCGAAGAGAGAAAATAAAAAGGAAGACAAAGAGAGAAGGTGAGAAGTTACAGAGAATATTAATCAAAATTGCAGCCAGAAATTGTAAACGTATTATGAAGGGAGGAGACTACAGTTAATTTTGTATCTGGCCTTTATAAACATCTTTGGTCTGATTCAGAGTTCGACGTACCAGCACTGAAAAGGTAGTGCTCACACTTATTTATACAAACTGCACTAACAGAGAAATGGCTCTGTATAGTATTTTTGTCTACTGTTCTTTTTCTTGTTTATTATATGGATTCTTAACATATCACAACTGAATCATATCAAGCACAAAAGAGAAAAAACAATATTGCATTCTCTGGGCTAATGTGCTAAAATATCTACATTTGTTACCCTATATAAGATTTGATTTTGTATAGGCATATGAAAACGAAGAGATATTGGAATCGACTTTCAATTCTCTTAACTCTGTATCCTCAGTACTTTGTTCTAACAACTCCTTTTGTGAAACAGCACCACTAAATACTGTAAACAGACACTGTATAAAACAACCATGCTGCAATAGGGATGCTATACTCTACACATACTTGGTCTCTCGTTCATCCTCCTCCTGTTCTTTCTCCCGCTGTCTCTTCTCCAGCTCCTTGTACTGCCCCAGCATGGACTCAAAGTCCACCAGAGCCTGCCGCTGGTTCAGTTCCTTCAGTTCCTGTAGATTCTCCAGAACTTCCATCTCCATCTTCGAATCCCGTGTGCGGTTCTCCAGAACCTTGGGGCACGATAGAGAATTTTGATGAGTGAACAGAATTCTAATGTGGCTCAACCACCAAGATTTACTTGTTTGCTTGCTATGACTTGACATAGTTCATTATGCAAGTAGAGCACCTTTCAGTGCTATATGCAGTGTTTGCAAAAGTATTCAAACTCCTTGGAAGTCATCATCATTTTATGGAATATAAAGCACAATTTTCCTCAAACAACATTTATGTTGAGCTTATTTTCAATGCCACAAATAGACTATTTGTCTAACCATATTAAAAAGATAAAATAAAAAATTTAAATATGTTGTTTGTCTAATTATCTATACCCTTGTGCTTTGGAAGCTCCAGGTTTACATGTATGACAAAATAATAAAAAAGGACATAACGGTGACACTTACTTGACCATAATTAGGTACTACTTGTGAGTAAGGTTGTCTGTTTTGGACTGGCTTTTACTTGTCCAGACCTTCTCTCCATAGTATTAATGTGAAGGGGTTGAGTTCCTATGCAAACCCTATATTTGAATTCATCTTCTTTGGTTAAGTAGCTATAGAAAAATGTTTTGACTTTGGAAATATATTATTACAGCATAAGAGCATACTGAATGGATAGATGTGTGTATAAATCTTTTGTAATCCAGAAAATTATGATAGGGGTTGAATACTTTTGCAAATCACTGTAAACTGATGTTACTCAAAACATGTAAGGTTTCTGTGAATTTTAAGGATTACTTGCTGAAGACCAATTTGCTTTAAGTAAAACTAACAAGGCATGTTCAACATTACCTTCATGGGATTGTTAAGCTCCTCTTCCTCTCGCTCCCTTTGGATTTTCTTCTCCTCTTCCTCAATCAGTTTCTCAGCCTGAAAGTTTCGGGTCGCACCATGCTCCATAGCATAGTCTGTGTTCTCTGGGTCTGTCTATTTATGGGAGAACCAAAAGGAAGACATGGTCACGATGAGCACTGCAAAAATGGGATGTGAGGTTAGTCACAGGTAACATCTACACCAGCAATGCCCAATCTTATCCCCAAAGGGCCAGGTTTTCATTTTAAAGCAGGATAACATGATCAGTTGTGATCAGCTAATCAAACAAGTGGAATGTACAGACTGAAAATGTGCTGTCACTCCAGCACTGTGAGGACGAAAATGGACACCCTTGGTCTATGCTTTCTAGAAGTTAGCACTGGCACATACCTTAAATGTGATTTCTGCCAGACATCTTGTGCATTTGATATAGAAGCGGAAGATGGGGAGTCCCATATATAGCTCGTTCTGTACGGTCTCTTTCCGTGCATTGAACTTCTTCCCTTTGTATATGTACTCGCCACAAGTTTTACACCTGAAATGAACATGTTATTAGAGCAGGGGTCACCAGTCTTATCCTCTTAGGGCCAGTTGGGCTGCAGGCTTTCATTACAACCAAGCAAACATCCTATAACTAATCAATTGTTTGAGGCTTATGTCAATGTGTGTCCTTGGGGAGCTTCTGCTCAACCATAATGAAAACCTGCAGCTACATGGTCTCATTGTGTATTAGACTGGTGACACCTGCATTAGAGATTAGGCACTTATACATGCTCGGTTAAAGTATTTGTCAGTTCTATTTATGAATATTACAGTTGGTTAGTAGTTCTTCCATGGAACTCACCTCATGTTGAATGGGGCCATCAATCGAACCACATACTGCCGGTCTTTGGGGAGTTTGAGTTTGGGGATTTTAGATGGATCAAAATCTGGGGGGTAGTATTTCTGCAAAAACAGAAACAGTGAGACTATGTAACAAATCAATGTCAATATCTATGTCACAGAATGTAGCCAAACAGAATGTTCAAATGTTAATTTAATTTAAGTGCTGAACAAAGAATCTGTAGCTCTACATGAGAGGTATATACTGAAATTGTCATTACATGGTCAACCACGAAAAAATATCAACAGTAATACTATAAGAAGTTAGAAGGTAAGAGAATATAGATTTCTAATTTGCGTCCATAAAAATTTGTAATGTTTTACAATTCTTGTATGTTTTATTACCTCTGCAACAAACGAACTGTAAAAATGTACAATATGCTTCCAGTCATGTAAAATAGAAGTCAGTTCTTGGAATATCAGGCCTACCATCAATCAGAATTTGAAAACTGACCACCACAACAACATAAATCCCTACCCCCCAAAGTTGACATTTTTTCTCAACCCCACCACCCAAAAAAAACCCAACACCGTAATTACAACCCTGAGTTGTTTTACTGAACAAATCAAGTTTTTCTCTAAAATGCATTCCCCACACTGCACTCACTGTCCCTTCACCCATGGTCATGTCATACTCCAAAACAAAAAGACACAATGATAATCAAGTAATAAAAATTTACAATGCTGCAACGCATTTCTCAAGGTTCAAAACTGACTAATATGAATATGCAATGCCCCCTGCTCTTTTGCATATTGTAATTCCAGAAATGTGCTGGAAGGGGAACAAACCCCCCAGAACCACTCATAAATCACTTCACATGACCATTTGAACATTGTCATTACTGCTTAGAATTAAAAAGACTGTTTTAGCCACTCTTCTTAACTGATGTTATTGATCAGTGCTCTGATTAGCTGCCTTCTAGTTACTGTGCTTTCAGAAAGCAGTATAACACACTTTCTTACTTCGAGGTAGATAAGTAGGCAAAACTGCTGTGCACTGAATACATGAACATTGAGCAGGTTTGTGCTTGTGACGTCACAAAAGCAGTATTCTAAAGGGCCTGTTTTTGCAGTTTAGTTCTCATATGGATTGTACTGGGAAGGGACATACATTTGAAACTTTAGCAGTAATTACACCGTGCATCTAATACTATTTCCATTAAATTCATTTTATAATTTAAAATACAACAAATAGTATAATACAATTACAATAACTAACAATGTAACATTTTGGTTTCCACGACATGGGCCCTTTAAAAGTTTGCTACTACAGAGTAGCATGTGTGCCTAAAAATAAACAAACTTCTCAAAACACAAAGTTTAGGTGTCCTATAAGTAATAGGACTATTAGGAAAGCTTCTTCGCTTCTTTAGATGATAATGAATTCACGTAAATAACAGAAACGACTATCAGCCATATAACTTTAACAATATTTGTTAGCTAAGATGCTAACTGAGCTTAGCATATCCAAACTATTAAAAGGATTTTTTAGGTTTATCAATCACGTTGCCTTACTTCACCATAAGAGGGGAAAAAGTACTAAATCCACTTACATTTAAGACTTTTCTTTCCGACATGACTGGGTCTGCGAAATAAAAAAACTAATCCGAATCACAAGCTAGCAAAATAAACCTAGCTCACTCTTCCTCACACGTTATTTACCAGCTACTCGAGGAGGCTCTTTACTGCTCCTACAGACTGGAAGAGGGAACAGCAGAACGCCTTAGTGCTGTAAGTAGTCTGTCAGCCAGAGGGGGGCGAGATTGCATCACATCTTAAAGTTCATTTTTTATTTGCGTACAGGCGACCATTCATCAGTGGTCCTTTCAGACAGGTACCTTCTCCAGTCTGAAAAAGTCTCCACTGGTCTGTCACATAATTTAGAAAACAACAAACAAAACCAGGGACCCTCATGAACCCCTGGTGATATGTCACATACCTACAGAGCATTATAATCCAGTAAGTGCTGAAGTATAGAAAAAATATAAAACTGTTTATAGAGCAGCAAACTCTATCACAGTTAAAAATAAATTCTGTCCTAGGTTAATAAAATGTAGCATGGGTTAATAAACTCTATCCAACATTAATCCTGCATTAATAAACTCTAAACTATTCCTGATCAATACATTACACCCTAGCTTAGTAAACTCTATCCCAGGTGAATAAATTCTATTCTAGGTTAATAAATTATTATTTTACAGTTACATAAATGATACACTGGCTTAATAGAATCTATCCTTTCCTAACCCCTATTCTAGGATGATAAACTCTATTACAAGTAAATAAACACCATCATGGGTTATTATACTCTATCCTATCTTAATAAACTCTATCCTGGCTCAGTGTACTGTATTCTAGATTAATACATTCTATCTTAAATCAATAAATTGTATCCTTGCTTAATAAACTCTATTCTAGATTAAGAAACTCTATCCTATCTTAATGAACTCAATCCTGACTTAATAAACTCTACCCTAGATTATTAAACTCTAAACAATTTCCTTCCATATTGTAACAATATCAAAGAGGATCTCTAAGGTAGTAGTGGAGTTTCACTCTATCATGGTGACCTGGTGGGACAGGAAGGTACAGCATGATATTACTAGGTACAGTCATTTGATTTCAGTAAAAGGATTTCAGCAATACGATTTGAGTTATGCTTAACGTGGTTCTCCAAAAAATCAAATTTACACACCCCACATTTCTCAAGTTACCGAGTCTCTACTCATATTACATCATTTAGGAAACGACAAACAAAACCAGGGACCTCATGGACCCCCTGGCTATATGTCGCAGACTTTGAGAACCACTGAGGATTAATGATCATATGAGCATGTTTTTCATCTTCATTTGATCTGAATGAGGACCAAAGAGGCCTTCTGACAATTCCATGCACTCTATAGGTGAATAAGATCTTTACTATGTTAAACTCAATCATAGGTAAATAAACTTTGTCTTCGGTTAAGTAAATCTATCCTGCGTTAATAGGTTGATAAACTCTGTCCTCCATTAACAGACTTTAACTTAGGCTAATAAACTGTATCTTCAATTCTATTACAGGTACATAAACTTTATTCTAGCTTAATAAAGTCTATCATACTTTAACACATTCTGTTCTAGGTTAATAAACTATATCCTAGCTTAATAAACTCTATCCTAGATGAATAAGCTCTATACTAGTTTTAATGAACATTATCCTAGGCAAATAGACTCTATCCAAGCTAATAAACTCTATTCCAGGGAAATAAACTCAATATGAACAGGTGAACTGAGGTAAAGCGGGGCACTTTACTGTCCACTGAAACCATTTAAACCTATAAAATGATATTAGTTTATTTAAACTGGTGTATATCTACATTTCTGCGCTGAAATATGACAAGATTTGTTTTTTTTTTCCATTAAGTGGTGCATCTGTTTGTGAAAATGGAAGATTATAGAGTATTTTCCTTCCATATTGTGACAACTTTCTGAGAGAAACAGCAACAAGGAGGGTTTTTAAGGTAATAGTGGGGGTTCATTCTATCATAGTAGTGTGGTGGGAGAGAAAGGTAAAGCATGGTATTAATTGCTTAATAAAGTCATTTGATTTTGATCGAAAGTCAACAGAAATATCAAGAAATTTGTCTTTTGAATAATATGATATGATGAGTCGTGCTTAAGGTGACCTG
>JBBPCX010000040.1:34663144-34687957 GCA_037974365.1 Hydrocynus forskahlii | reverse complement strand
AGGAGGTGAGTGAGGAACATTTAAGTGATGTTTATTCATGTTCACACACACACACACACACACACACACACACACACTAAATGACGTTTCTTCATATTCATCATCGTATGAATGACTTGTGCTGTGACTGGTCGTAAAAAGGGTCTTACTTTACCTGAAGTCACCCCCACCCTGGGGCTCCATCTGTTCGGTCGTAATTGCCCAGTCCCCGGGCACTTGTTTGTTTATCTATGTTGTTGGTTTGTGATTAAGAGTGATGAATAATCACAATAATTAAAACAGCAGCGCGCGCCTCGCTGCCTTAATCCCCCCTCGGCTCAGCTGCGCGCGGGGAGGGGACACGCGTGGGATTTTTTTTTCTTCTTTTCTGGAATAAACTGAAATTTATATCTCCTCTGAGGGGGAAAGCAGGGGAAAGGAGCGGCTCGTCGTGGTCCTAAATTGGCGTTAATGTTAAAAAAAAGCTGGGATAAGGAAAGTCAAGAGGAAAAAGTGTAATACAAAATGCGTAAAGGGAGCGTGGCACGGAGTTTGGTGTGGACACGTCTCGGGTGTTTTTTAGGACACTGAGACGTACACAAACTCCACGGCTTCTTCTCTCACAGGAGTTAAAGACTTCATTCTTCACCATGGCTCTGTTTCGGATGCTGGAGTTGCGAGACTTTAAAAGAAAATAAAAGAAGAAACAGATGTGGACACTATGCTGTGACTAGCAGAGTTCAGGCGTGAGTACAACTACCTTCACTTTTACTTACTTTGCATTCTTGTTTTGGCTCTAAGACACGGTTTGAGATGCTGTTTTCTTCTTCTCCTGCTGTGCCTTTTTGATAAAACTGATTTGTCTTTGACAGGAATGGGTTTAAGTTTAAATTAAGCTACGTGTTCCACATGTTTTAAATTATTCGTCTTGTATATGGTTCACAGAGTTGTAACTGACAACCTCATTGCTGAGGATTAACTAGGATAAACAGGTTCAAAATCAGGCTGGCTGTTATTGCCAGTATTATATGGTCAGATTGTGGGAACTGAGGCTGATAAAATGTGCAAAAGTGCTGAAAATGAGCTCAGAAATGAACTGAAATCTGTTGCTCAACTAGTAGTGATGCGACAGGGTGCAAAATTAAAAAAAGAATTCGTGTTGGCCTGATGGTTAGGGAGTTGCCCCTGTAATCAGAAGGGTGTGGGTTTGAATCCCAGGTCGGCTAGTGACAACACTGAGGTACCCTTGAGCAAGGTACAGTGCCCACACATTGCTCTCTAGGCACTGCGACACTGGCTGCCCACTGCTTCACTTGGTGATTGGTTAAATACAGAGAAAGAATATCACATTGTGTACTGTGCTGTGGTGTGTTCATGCATGATTATAAGAAGCCACTTTACTTTATAAGTTCCCTCATTTCTTATCATTGCGCCCCACCAGATGTCTAATACAGCACCTGTCCTCATCATCCACCCTCCGTCTATCCACAGCCTTGCCCTCTTTAGTAGAACAGGTGACTTCTGTCGAACATATGATCCTGTGTGTATGCAGTGTGGGTGGGTTCAGCCTAATGATGAGGTCTGGTGAAGGAAACATATCTGCTTGGTTAAGCAGTTTTAACAGCTTGATTGGTCTGTTGCTGAGTGGGGTCCTCCGTGTGTTCTTTAAATTGGGATGTTTGTTTGGGTGCTCATTTTTCTGGGCTCCTTGCTTTGATAAATTTTGGTGTTTTCTTTATGATAATGGGGTTCGTATTTTGTCTAAATCTGCTTCCGAATCCCATTGATTCAATAAAACCAGTTTATTTTTTACATTAGCTGCTCTGGAATGAATGGTCTGTGATCTCCTCATTTGTTCAGGATATTAGAATCAGGACCTTAAAGGAATAATTTGTACATGATTTCCCCCCCCCCGGCAAACATGATGTTGAAACTGCATGTCTAAACCATCACACACTTTTGTAATCTTGTTTTGTGGCTTCTTACATTTTATTACTGATGCCTATAAAATGTAGGGAAGCAAACTTTAAGCACCAAACTGTGTGTTTGTGTAGGTGACTGCTCATCCTTATGCAGGTTTATAATCAATCCTAGACGCTGTACACTCGCCTTGCACTGTTCTGTGTTCATACTCATGGGTTTTTAATAAAAACATCTAGCGTATCTAGTAAATTTACCAAAAAGTTGGTCCAAAAAAAAAGTGAAACAGCATTCCCGTGAACTAATTTGCGAATTCCTGAAGATGATGTTGGACCACAAGGCCAGAGATTGGAGTTTTGCTTGCAATGCATGAAGGGGTATTCGCTTCTTTATTAGCTCTCGGTAGTGCAGTTTTAACATCCCCCTGTAAGCTGTATGTGGCTGAAGCACAAACAATTAAGAGGTGCTGGGTGGAGCCCACTGAACCTTTGGGAACGCCACAGCAGTGTCAACCTACACGTACCAGATGGATCATGTAACTTCTTACTACGTCATAAAAGAAAAATGCTTGCATCACCATGTTGACACTTTTCTTCTTCACTGGGAAACTCATGGAGGTGGATGGAAAACTCTCTGCTGATGTCCTCACAGCCTTTATGCATTTAATTATCATTATTTTTTTACAATGCTTTTGTCAAGAGATGGCATATCTTTATTGCTGGGCATCGGTATCCTGTCTGTATCAACAGACAGTACTGAAAAACATGAATCCAATTCAGTCTTGTAACAACTTTAGTCTGAAATAACACACACACACATACATTTTGAGATGTCATGCCAGCTACATAGGCCTGTCACGGTCATGAAACGTTCTCTGACGATTTATTACCTCCAGTAAAGAAACATTACTCAGCAGGGCCCTCTGAGTTATGGTTCAGAAGTTCTAAGTGTGTTACAAGTTACAAGAAATTAGAATCATTGCTGCAGTCTTAAGACCCCTGTCTTTATTTTCATTCCAGCAAACCGTATTAGCAAACTCAGGTCTTGTTCCTCTGACACAGCCCTTAGAACAAAAGCTGTTAATCTCAGCCTGTAAGCTGCCATAAAGGTCAGGCTGAGTTAAGTGTATTCTCCTGCTTTATTTATCACAACATCATTTATTATTATTGCACGACCAATATGCTTCACAAAATCCACATTGGACAGGGAATAAATTTACAGCTGAAGAAAAAGTTGAAACAGATTAAGGGAAGTGGGGCAAACGTCACACGCTGCACTCTTAAAACCGCAAAACCAGAAAGAGATCAGTAACTGGAGATGAAGGTAAATAAACAAACAAAAGCCTGAAATTCCCAGAACTCAGCAAATATGAGGATTTGGGAAACATCTGGTTTAAAGAGTTGAAATAGCCTTTGTTATCAGGCCACAGCTGCACACAGTTAACACTGATCTTATTTGTATGTTCGCAAACTAATGAGTTCATGAAATTATGACTAAAAATGTTTCCCTGCACTTTTTGCAGTTTTGCTTTATAAACTCTTTGAAGAGCAGACTAATTCTTCTCTCATGTATTTTTCATTAAATACAATTATTATTATTATTATTATTCATTGAGAACTATTTGATCACTTTTAAGTGCTGAAAAAACATGTGTTAATGGAAATGGATATTAATCTTTGGCCATTTCTAGTGGTCCAGTCATCATATTAAATTATTTAAAAAGAGTATATTGGAGGTATATATTTTTATACAATGTTAATGTTAATCTGACCAAAAGCCAAAAACATGGCCAACGGTAACAGAACAAGACAGAAAGAGTGATGTGTGTGTGTGTGTGTGTGATGATTAACAGAATCTCAACTACTTTGAATTACCTTTGAGAGAATTCAGCAGTTGTTAGTTTAACAATGGTCGACAGAAAGACCTATTGGTGGTCACACACACACACACACACACACACACACACACACACACACACACACACACATAAATTGCATTTGTATTACATTATTAGCCACAGGATTGACCGGAAATGCAAACACAGGGATTAACAAAGGACATCAAATTCTGCCATTCATAACACCAAATTGAAAAGGTTATGAAATTGTGACATTTAGGGCCTGATTTACTAAAAAATTGGCCAGTTCAGAGCTGCTTAGCTTTGATTTAAAAGACTCATTTCAGTATATATCACTTTGCTTGATGATTCATATTAAATTATAATACAATATTAGATGATGAGAGGTTTGATTGAGATTCTTTCAGACTGTTCGTTTCAATAAAGTAAGCATTAGACAAAAAAAAATCTCAAATTCATTTAATCAGATCTTTAGTTTTTCAGTTAATTCTGTAATTCTCTTTTTTGATAGTGGTGATATGGCTACAGTGCTATAGTTAGTGGCTCACTTATTCCGGTTTTGCTATTACTCTAAGGTACAGTACTGCTTTGCAATGCTGAAATGGAATTGACGTGAGAGGACTGAGTGAAGACAATAGAGAGAAAGCTTTGAAATGAATGAACCACTCCAGTCTCCTTTACAATATATGTGGCATTAACCGACTGTACAGCCAAAATCCCATTTGGAAATGGAATTTAAAAGTACTCCAATTTCATAATGCACTTTCTGTTATGTTGTCAAGCCATTCCTTTCTTCTCAACTGAATCTAGAATCTATTATTGTATTGTTTTGCTCATGTGATATCATGTTCTGACTTGTTTTGCTACTTAAATTCACAGTCAAGATTTGTCTTAGAGATTAATAGTATCTAAAATAGCTGAAGCCTGCCTACTGCAGTCATTAGAACAGGACGGTCCATCAGAGATAAATAAAGCTCAGTTTGAAAGTGCAGTATAAAGAAAATGCAGTATTATGTTTGAATGGCACGACGCCAACACTGCATGTGCCTCAACAAACACTGTTCCAACAGTGAAGTATGGAGGTGGCAGCATCATGCTGTATTAGTACTGTAACCTTGCTACGGTCTGCTAAAAACTACACATTATCCAAAACACGATGCTAAAGCAACACAGCAGTTGTTGAATAACTAAAAGGGTAAGGTTCAGCAATCCACAAATCTAGATCTTAATCCACTTGAGCATCTCTGTTACTCTTGAAACAACCTGAAGAACAATATAATTGTCGTGAAGAGCTGTACTTGGTCTGCAGTAATGTTTAGGCAGGTGGTAGGTGTCAAAGTAACGTTCACATGAATGCCAGGGCTCAAGGTTTCCATACAGAACATTGCCCAGAACATCACACTGCTACATAATATAAAAGAAAATGTTATTTATCAGACCAGGCCATGATGTTTGTTTATATCTTGTCTGTTTCCTTCAAAGTCAAATAAGGAATTGCATGTATAGAATTTGCATACATGTATATAAATAATACATAACCGCTTTGTTCATGTCTGTGTTAGCTGAGCTCTCAAATACAATAAATTAGCTTATAGAATGTAAGATATGATAAGACAAGATAAAACAAAAGTGGGAAATTTGCATTGTCATCACAAAAAACTAGGTATCAAAATACTTAGTTTCTTGACTGGTCAAAATGCAACCAACAGTAAGATAATCAGGCTTATCAGTTTTTTAACTAGGATTTTTCTCTAATTTAGTTGTGGTTAGTTCCACCTGTAATTGGGTAGCCCTGATCACTTGATGCTACCAATCTGTGAGGATCATGACTTGTACATGCTTCCTCTGAGACACTTAAAGCACCTCTCTTTGCAACAACCACTATCGCAATTAGGGCTGCAACTATTTAATATTTTTGGAATTGAGTATTCTGTCGATTTTTTCAACGATTAATCGAGTAATCGGATAAATCATACTTTTGTGTTTTTAAACAACTATATCAATAGTGTGTTATACAACATGAAAGGCCTCTTAAAATGAGCACAGACTTTCCAAACCGCGTTGCTCTGTGGGGCAAGACACTTCAAACTCCACAGGCTGACAGGTCTCCAGGAGACCTTTCCAACGAGACCAAGCATGAAGCTTTCCTTCCCGGGGAACCGGAGTAACGAGCGTGCGAACCCAATTTTTTGTAATCGAATTATTCGAGTTACTCGAATAATCGTTTCAGCCCTAAATCGCAATGTCAATACACAGCTTTGCTTGCTTGAAGGAAAACGCTGACTACACATACTATTTCAGATGAGAGACACCCACTTCACATGAGTGTTGGGTGAAGAAGGCCACTTTTTACCACTTGCTCCCATTCTAGGATGGCTATAGCATTGGAGAGGATCAAACTCATGTCCCTTCAGTGCTGGGATTGGTGCTTAGACACCACAAGCTTTTCTGTGAAGTTATTTACAGACTCTCTGTAACTGTTTTTTTAATACATATTTCTAAACATGTATTCACATTATACTCATTAAAATTATATTGTATCTTAATCTATAATGATGAGATATTGTCCATCTTGTCATATTGTGCCTGATCATGTAAGGAAGATAATCAAATATGACACATTGATGGTGAATCACATAAGTGAAAATCAGTAAGCCGTGCTGTAACACTGTATCACATCAAAGCCAGTTCGAGGTCTCAGTGTATTTTAGGAACAAAGAGCTGGGAAATTTCTGGGCACAGTGCCTAGCACAGTGACAAGGTCAGTTTTGCACTGAAATGGGTCCCGGTAGACCACTGACATGGTGCAAAAATAATCCTCTTTAAAATCCATTTGAATTTGGTCTCCTGAGAGTTGACATGGCTGTAATGGAAGATGTTTGCCTGGCGACTGTTTATCCACCCTGAAGAAAGCAGTCCATGCAGATCAAAGTGCCAAATTTCTAGTATTTTAACAGTTTTCTCAGTCAAACAAGAAATGTTTGGTGTTTCACTAATGTAGCCAATGTACGTTCTAAAAGCATCCGCATATAGTGAAAAAAACGCGTTGTTGTGTTATGGTAAATAAAATGCCTAAAAATGCATATTTTCATAGTGTAAATGCTAAATGTGTCCCCAGATCTGCTCCCAAAACACTTGAATTTCATTCATTTTAATATGTTACCCTTAACGATAATATAAAGGTAAGCCTGTATTCGTACAGTACAGTTTACACTGAACTCCTGCAGTGCTAGAATGTAAATACCGATACAGTGGCGCCTTGACTTACGAGTTGAATTTGTTCCGTGACGGAACTCATAACTCAATTTACTCATATGTCAAATCAATTTTTCCTGTTGAAATGAATTGAAATGCCATCTGTTCCAGACCACCAAAAAATCGCATTTTTTGTTATATGTTTTTAAATAAGAAAAATGTGCTTATAAATAACAAATATTGTATAAAAATGCAATACAATAGCATGTACTGCAATAAACTGTTTTTATTAAGTATAATGTACAGCATTTGCTTTGGAGATCAGACCATTTAAAGATGCTCCGGCTGCTATAATTCTGGCAAAAGTTTTGAAGTAATCCTCAGGTGCCTTCATATGCACGCTTGCTGCCTCACCAGGCCTGACAACGGAGTGACTGCCGGTCCTCTTTTTAAAATTCCCAAACGGCTCGCCCGATGCCTCGTTCGCCGAAGTGCCTGGGTCTGCTGCAGCAAATCAGCGTAAACAGCTCACATCTCTTTGCAGATTGTGTCCTCTGTTACGGGATCTCCTGCGAGCTGCTTCTCCCTCAACCACACCATCAGCAGCTTCTCCGTATTTTCATGGATAGATGTCCGCTGTTTAGAAAATATTTTAACGTCCTTGGCCCGAATTTAGCTCTCAACTTAAACTAAAAAATCGGCCGAGAGGCGACTTGTATCTAAAAAAACTCGTAAGTTGGGACACTCCTAAGTCAAGGTACCACTGTATTACCCTTGTACAAACTGTACTGTAATTCACGCACGGTATGCGCTGTCATTTTGTTTTGATTTACTGTTCGGGTGGTGCATCTTATTCAGGCACTTCAGGAGTCCTATTGTTGTGACCCGCCAGTTAAAGCAGACATTGGACAGCCTCTTTTGAGCTCAACAGCCTCTTTTAATTGAATTTACAGTAATAAAAATACAGGGCTTTAAGAAGAACAAAACGAAAAACAATATGAATCTTGGCCAAGATGCAGACATCTGAGCAGCTGGTGATGAAACTCCAGGCTTTTTGTTTTGTCCCAGTCTGCCCGTGCTCTGAGTACAGCGGTATTTAACCATCCCAAATCACGCTTTCTTTCTTTCTCCCAACAGTACAAAAACATTTATACAGTTAGTATTTTTTATATGGAAATGTAGCTGAATTTACGTTAACATTTATGTTACAAAATTAGTAAATCATATTTCTCTTTATAATTTAGCACTAAAATGTATGAAGAATTATATATAGCCATGAAAAAAGCAGATGAATTTGCTGGAGTTTTCACCAACAATTATTAGTGTGGTTCTAAGAAAAAATGACTGAAACACTTTAATTTCATTTTAAACTCAGCTTAATATATTATCCTTAACGAAAATGTAAAGATAAACCAGTATATGCGCTGGACAGTTTACACTGAACTGCCGTCTTCCACAATTAATTAACGCGAGCATGTTTTCTTTGGTATGCCCTGTTGTTTTCTTTGGTATAAGCAGGTAAATACAGCAATAATTTAATGTAATTTTTTAGTAATAAAAATATAGTAAAATGTATGGGTAATTATCAATATAACGGGGAAAATCTGGTCTGCAGCTGCCACAGATGCAATCAGCAACAAGGAGAAATAAATAATGTTCTTGGATTGGCTATTTTCAAACCTCCTGCCTCTGAGTACAGCAGTATTTCATCATCCCAAAACGCGCTTTCTTTGTGTTTCTCTGGACAGTACAAAAACATTTATACAGTTATATTTTATATGGAAGTGTAGCTGAATTTACTTTAATAGTTATGTTACAAAATTAGTAAATTCTATTTTTCTTAATATTTTAGAACTAAAATGCATAAAAAAACATATTGCCACAATAAAAGCAAAAAAAAAAAAAAAAAGTGGAGAATAGTTTCCGTTATCGTGGGGATTTCTGTGTACAATTATCAGGTAGGTTCTCAGAAAAAATCCGGGGAAGACTGATTCAGCCACCCCAGATCTGTATATGTGTGTGTGTGTGTGTGTGTGTGTGTGTGTGTGTGTGTGTGTCTCGACACTACATGGACAAAAGTATTGGGACGTCTGACCATTACACCAACTGAGACTTTAATGGCATTGCATTCAAATACATAGAGTTTAATTCAGAGTTGGTCCCCTCTTTGCAGCTTTGCACCACTCTTCTTGGAAGGCTTTCCTCAAGATTCTGGAGTGTTTCTATGAAAATGTGTACCCATTTAGTCTGTACAGCTTTTATGAGGTCAGAGTTGGATGGGATTGACGTCAGCGCTCTGTAGTGGCCAGTCAAGTTCTTCCACACTGAACTCATCCAAACATGTCTTTATGGACCGTGTTTTATGCACTGGGTCACAGTCATGCTGCAATAGAAAAGTGATACATGTGCACAGGTACTTGAATACTTCATAAAGTGTTCCAGGTGCTAGTGTTTGAATACAGAAATTGCTGTTTGGGTGTTAGTTACATCGCACCCCAGAATATCGGAGGTGAAATGGTCAGTGGTCAGATGGGCTGTAAAGTGCAGTTTGTTTATATTTGCTCATGAAGTGCCTCAGTAGAAATGTATTGCCAAAGATGTGTACCCTGAGTTTAATCTTAACCAATAAGTTACACATGGCTATTTAAAAAAAAAAGTTTGTAACAAAATACCTCACTCATAACACAAGATTAAAAATAGTGAAATACATTCAAATGACTGGTTATTGTGATGCTTTGTCCCATCTATAAGGCATCTGTCATTTTGTCCATCGATAAGGCATCTATAAATTTGTCCTTCTATAAGGCATGCATAATTTGGTAATAACATGCAGATGCTAACAAAAACAAACTATTTACTTTTCAGTGAACTCATTTTCCAGACCAATTTGAGATCTTGTCTGTGCATCTTAAAACAGTTTGCTTGAGCACTGTGACTCAGAGAAGGCCGTTTTAATCTCTTGAGCAAGACTCCTGCTTGGCCTACTTTGTGTGAGACGGTTAAATAATGATAGTTGGCGCTGGTCTCTTGGTGAAGACCTCAAAACATGTCTCTCTGGAAATGGACTGGGACTCTTTCTCCTGTGCCAACATCAAACCAACTTCTGATCTGTAGACCTCGACATGTTTGTGCCCAGTTGTATTTCAGAATGCTGTAGTCTCTTTCATTTAACTTACATATTATACCTTTTGTTGTCTTACTCCACTGGCATATATTATGGCTGAGTTTTATGAAAAACTCTAGTCACAATATGTTATGCTTATAAGATAAAAACTGAGATATTTTAAGAACAAAATGAACAAATGTACCTAAATGAATTTACTTATCAGTTTAGCAATGGAAAGGTAGTGGTTCAGTGTTCTGTTTAGAGGTATGCATCAAGGATTGATAAATTTAGGGTTACATATTGTGAATGCAGTACTCCATCTGATATATTGAAAACACATTAGGGAAGCCTTGATGTGACACAGTTAAAGATGGCCCGCATTGTATTTGATCTTTTTTCTTTATATCATGTAAAAGGTTCATACCAAACTCAAATGACTGACTAGAGGCTCAGTTATAAATTGCACATTTTTTTCATTTTTTGATTTTATGTTGCAGTAAACATTTGGAAACATTATTATACATTATGCAGTCTTAACATGCATGGTTGCAGGTTAATATCTGTTTAAAACTGGGAGTGAGGAAGAGAATAGAGGATAATAAGTGCAGTTGCTCTTGGTGATGTTTACCTATTCTAGGTAATGATTCACCTAGTCTTATGTAACGTACTAATGTATTCGATGAATCATCTTCCAATAACTATGGAAAAAAGTCCAGGAAATTCATGCAATATTTATGTAATTAAAGATATTCTGACAACATGGTAATGATATTGATCGTAATTACATAATCACATACTGTGAAGTTGATGTTCTAAGTTAGGGGAGTCAAAGTCCGCTCCTGGAGGGCCGTGGTCCAGTGCATCTTGGTGAATTCCCTGCTCAGAAACACCTGGTTCACCTCACCAGTTTATTGTCAGGTTTAGTGAATGTGTTTGAGGAGGAGAACCATCAAACTGGCCTGGACGCTGGCCCTCCAGGACCAGAGTTTGACACCCCTGTCGTCAGTAGTTACATCTAAGTAGTTATATCAAGGAAAAGCATAAGCTTATTTCTGATTCTCGTATGTCAGTCTTGTCTGTGAATTTGTCATGGTATAGGTTATGATACACAGAAAAATCAGGCTAAATGAAGGCCATCAAGATCGTTATCAGTATCATAATCAATCACCTAAATGGAACAATCTACAAAGAAACCAAAAGTAACCTGACCTGAGTTGTATTAGTCTAGGCCAATGGTTCTCAACCTTTTCAACATTAAGACCCACCTATCTATCACAGCATGTTGCCAAGGCCCTCTTGGGCTCATTAGATGATATTAAATAACCAATTGCGGACCAATGGGCTGTCTCGATTTTAGATTTGCGGCCCAATCAAAAGCTTTTGCGGCCCATCAGTGGTCCGCGGCCCAGTGGTTGAGAAACCCTGGTCTAGGCACTGGTTTCTACTTTTACTGTTTAAATAAATAAATGAATTTATGTATAGATAATGATGCTTTTAGTTATGCGTACCTTGTTGTACCTAGGGGTTAATCTCACCATAACAATTGGAATCACCAACTCGACACTTGATATGCTGATGCCTCTTCAGTTATTATCTTTTTACTGCTCATGGCAACAGAATGACAGTGAGTTAAATTGGACATTCAATGATTCAAATACACTTTAGAATTAAACATACCAATATGGACGGACAATATGATATTTTACAGTGATGAATAATGCCATGATGCCACGAGGCATGACAAATGAGGCATGATATCATGATAAATATATCATGGATATTGTCATATCAGTATTTCTTTAACACTGGACAACTGCAACTCGTGGTTGCCAAAACCATCTAAGCACTGATTTAAAAGAATTAACCAGTGGGGTTGCTCAACCTACAAACTGAAAATCTATAGACATATAGCAGTGGTTGTCTTTAAGTAACTGGGTTAAATAAAATTGACAAGATTTGATAAAAGTGGATTTCAGTGCACAAATCTATTTATTATCCAAATAGATTTTTTCCAATCAAAAATGTGCACTGACATGTATCAGTTTTGCTCCATCAACAGTTGAATTTTATGTTGAGAAAGTCTATATATGCTGACTCTATCTGACTAAATGAAAAAGGGTGGTATGTGCTGGCTATGTCCCATGATGGCTAGTCAAAATTATCACACATTAGCATCACATTTTTGTCATGGCTCTTACAGTTATAATAATTAAACTGAGATAAGACTAATAGCAGTTCATGTAAAAGTCGCCTCTCCTGTGAGCACGACAGAGTACACCCCTCTACATGCAATAATGATACAGTGTATTTTTATCAGGTTGACCATGCTCTGTCAGAGCATAACTGGTTGTTTTTTATGTTCATAAACTCACTAAATGGCTCTTATTAAACCACCCACACTCATGTTCAAAGTATTCCTCCTGTCTGTTAAATTTTTCTCAAATAATATGATTGGTGTTGTTGCTTCTGAAGTTATGTAATACTGTAATCCTTTATCAGTAAGTTTTATCAGTAATTTTTGAACCATAGGGTTCATTGAAGCTTGCGCAACTGTCCAGTTCAGCTGTTTAAAAGTACTTTGACTGATACTTTTGCCTACTCCTGAGTGAGCCTTACAGTGAAAAGTTCCTCTGTTTTTCTTCTCTTTGGCATGTGCTCTCAGGTGTGAGTAAATTCTACAGGACAATCAGGATGAAAAGATGGCGACCATGCTGCTACCAGCGGGTCCAGACGCCTTGCGGCGGTTCACTCGCGAGTCCCTGGCAGCCATTGAGCAGAGGATTGCTGAGGAGCAGGCCAAAAAAGCCAAGGATTCCTCAGGGAACAGGGGGAACCCAGAGGAGCCAAAGGCAGACCTGGAGGCTGGCAAGGTGCTTCCTCGCATCTTTGGCGACATCCCCGCAGGACTGGTCGGAGTCCCGCTGGAGGACATCGATCCATTTTACTTTAAGAATCAAAAGGTAAGTTGAAATGGGTTATAATTGGCTGCCTTCTTGAATGTATTAATGGGGCAAGGAAGCAAGTAGAGTCAGCAAATTGAGAGACAGTTGTACACACATGAGCAGGCACAGTGCAAAATGTCTGTTGATGTGGATATGTTCTTGCAATATGTCTGCAATATGTTCCTGTAATGCATTAGAAATTAACATTCAGTATATTATGGCTGTAGCACAATCAGCAGAAGTTTGAAAGGTATACAGTAATCCCCCAGTCACGGAATCAGTCTTACGCGAATTTTTTCTGAGAACCTATCAGATAATTGTATGCGGAAATCCCCACAATAACGCGGAAACTGCAAATATTCTCCGCTTTTTTTTTTTGCTTTTTTTTTGTGCTTTTTTTTGTTGCAACATGTTTCTTTGTACGCATTTTAGTTCTAAATTATTAAGAAAAATATAATTTACTAAATTTGTAACATAAATATAAAACTAAATTCAGCTACATTTCCATTTAAAATATAACTGTATAAATGTTTTTGTACTGTCGGGAGAACACAAAGAAAGCGAGTTTTGGGTTGGTTAAATACCGCTGTTCTCAGAGCAGGGGCGGACTGGGACTAAAAAACAGCCTGGACTTTTGTCACCAGCTGCACAGACCTCTGCGTCGTGGCCGAGAGAGACAGGCCGCCGGCCGCCGTGCATCGGACAGCTGTTCTTTTCCAGAACGCACAGACTGCCAGTCCACCCCTAACTCATCTTGAGTGTTTCTCTTGTTTTTTGTTTTGTTCTTCTTAAAGCCCTGCATTTTTATTACAGTAAATTAAATTAAAAGAGGCTGTTGAGCTCAGTCGTCGTCCAGTGTCTGCTTTAACCAGTGGGTCACAACAATAGGACTCCTCTTGAAGCGCCTGAATGAGATGCACCGCCCGACGAACAGTAAATTATTGATTTAAAAAAGTGCAGTCTATACAGGGGTAATATCGGTATTTTACATTCTAGCACTGCAGGAGTTCAGTGTAAACTGTACAGTACGAATACGGGCTTACCTTTATATTTTCATTAAGGGTAATGTATTAAGCTGAGTTTAAAATAACATTAAATTGTTTTGAGAGCATATCTGGGGGCATATTTAGGATTTACACTATGAAAATAGGCATTTTTAGGCATTTTTTTTACCACAACACAACAATGCGTTTTTTCACTATATGCGAGCGCTCTTGGAACGTAACCCCCACGAGAAGTTACTGTAGGGTTACTGTACTGACATAGTGGAACCACCAGCATGCTCTATTCAAAAGAGTAAAAGGAAGTTCAATAGCAAGATTTGTTAAAAAATAGCAATTTTGTCCCTTTGAAACACCCTATAAGAATGCACTATTGAAAAAAGTATATTATTTAAAGCAGTAACACAATGTGGGTGCATTAAGGCATATTTTGCACTATACTAAAGTTTTAAAAAAAGATTGTCTTGTTCAGTTATGCTCAACTGGACACTATTGGAATGATACACCAGGCACAGCTATATCGTTGCTATTTTCCTGACCTACAAAGGCAATGTGGGGATTAGTAGCGATGCTGTACGACTAATCTCATATATTCATTCATTAATTCTCACAAATGATGCCGTTATTGAGGTGAAATAAGGACAGGTGTTAAGGATAATATTTAATGCAAAATTAGCTGTCATACAGTGTTTTAAAAATGCACAGCACCAATTAAAAAATAAAAATATCTGCTTTAGAAAATATGTGTTTCTTTATCTGGACTGAGTCAAGTGAACTTCTGATAGTAAGACTTCTACATCCCATTATCTTTTTTGTCAGTCAACTTAATTTTAAGGCAGGCCAGTACTTTTTAAGCTTTTTGACTAGAAAAAACGAATATTAAACAGGCCAATAAAGAGGAACATTAAAACTTCAGTGCATGAATTTTTGGACTTCAGTACTGAATGTACTGTGCTAAGTAAACTTAAGAAAACATTGAATTTGACTATTACTAATATAACAGGTCTTGCAATTTGAAAGTTATACTTTTAATATAGAAATAATTAATTTTTCATCCCTACCTAAACTGGAGTTTTTCCAGGTCCTCCTGCAGCTGCGGGCCTCCTGAACTGTCACCACATTTCTGCTGAGGGTCATGGCCCTTTCTTTTGGCAGCAAGGATAGTATCTATAAGCTATAAACTATAAGGGCACAAGCCTAAGCTGTACACCTGTGATCTCCGATCATTCATCAATAGCTGATAGAACCACATGGGCAAGAAAGAACCCTTATGTTAACCAAGTCCAGAAATGTAATTTCTGGACTGTTCTGGGTTCAGAAGCATAAGGGATGGACCATCACACAATGGCTATGTGTACTGTGGTCAGACGAATCAGTATTCCAGATCTTTTTTTGGAAGAAATGGACGCTGCGTGCTCTGGACCAAAAACGAAAATTACTGTCCAGACTGTCTTCAGTAATAAGTCCAAAAACCAGGGTCTGTCAGGGTATGAAGTTGTGTCAAGGGTAATTTATACACCTGTGATGGCAGCATTAATGTAGAAAAGTACTTTGAGACTTTTGAGCAACATGTGCTGCCTTGCAGACAACATCTGTTCAAGAGACATCCCTGGATTTTTCAACAAGACAATGCAAAACCACACTCTGAACACGTTACAAAAGCATGGCTACAGAAAAAGAGAGTACTGGACTGGCTTGCCTGCAAAGCACCAGACAAAATAACACCTGAAATTCTTCATTGCTTGGCCAAAATGTCTTTTAAGGAATGGCAACATTACAAAGTGATAAACGTTTTACTGTCCCGACTTTTTTTGGTATGTGTTGCAGTACTATGTTAACAAATGAAATGAGGTTGAGCAGGTATTGTGGGTTCATACTGTTGTTCTCTAATTTACTTTGGCTCATTGACTTTGTATTTTTTTCTAAACTTCTGAAAATTGCTGCTAAAAATGACTAAAATGCCTTTGTGTGTTTTTTCCTGGTAGACCTTTATAGTGCTAAACAAGGGGAAGGCTATTTTCCGCTTCAGTGCCACATCAGCCCTGTACATATTTAGCCCATTGCACATTATCAGAAGAATCTCCATACGAATACTAGTCCAGTCATATCCTTCTACTGGCCTTTAAACTGTGTGTACATATGTGTGTGAATGTGTGTGTGTTTCTGTATTTATTTGCTTGTGACTATTAAAGTAATGCATGCCCTAAATTATGCACATCAAAGCAGAAACTTTGCCAGAGCAAAACTATTTGCCTTCCAGTCTTGGCATAATTTCTTGATGGTAAAAACACTTCTATACATTGTGAAAAGACATGAGAGATTTACGATGCTATTGTGAAATAATCTTTCATTAATGCTCTTGATAGACTGAATCATCATTGAAGCCTGTGGCCTATACCATCCACTAAGCCAATCGCACATATTTAACATTTCCCTCCATTCTATTGGATTTTTTTCCAGTCCCATTTTTGAAACAGCTTTGTAATGTTCCTCCCTGGCATCGCAAACCAAATCCTCTGATATCCCTCTTCTAATCCCCCAAATGAAATAAGAGCAAGGAGATTTGGCATCATGTGACGGCTGCACATCAGGCCTCAGACCGAGTGAAGCGAAGCCTCATGCGCACTGCTGGGCCTTTACATCCAGCTATGGCTCTAAAGCACAACTGGAGTCAAAGGCCCAGCCAGACCGAGTCCCAATTGCTCACACGCTATACTGGCCTCAGCTGTAAGCTCTTTTGGGCCATGAGGCCTATACAAGACTACTAGCTACAGATAGCATCGTAAATCTCTGACCTCATGATACAGTTCATGTGTCATGAAATCTCTATTTGATTAGTTGTTTTTAAATAATTTTTATAAACACTCTGAATACACAAATGTGACTGGATGTAAGTGAGGGATTTACCCATTATTGGAAAGTAGATATTACAAACAGTACACCAAGCTTTTGAGATTATTTTTACATTTGAAAATAGATCATTTTATTGTAATACAAAAAAACAGCATGCCCTAGGTTTATCAATAATATAATAGATTCTAACATTCCTAAATAAAAGCTATTGAATCTCCTCCTTCAGATGGTCATGAAGTAATATAAATGTAAAACTTGACCTTTTATGGTCTTGAAAATTCTGGCCTTATTAATGTGTGCATTTTTGCTGATTAGAGAGGATAATAGAAGAAGAGCTGATAAAACTGAGCTAGACTGCATTATGCATTACCAAGGTTTTGGAATCATAAGCGAAAACATCAAATTAGTATTGTTTGGCACTATGTATGTTTGGAGAAATTGCCCATTTTGGCCTTTCTTTTATTAGGAAGCTGTTGCTGAAATGACACAATCAAAAGGAGCATAACATGGTTGAGACCTTACTGTCTGATTCTGTATCATGGCTAGCCTGTGCCATAATACATTCCTTACTCTGTATGCAGGCTGTGCAGCTTTGCACTTCTGTGAAAAACATACAGACAGATCAACTATGGACCGAGTTATCTCACACAGTCCCCAAATACCACTCGCTAAAATCCCCCCTGAGTCCAGGTCTGGAATACTGGAAATTCATTGCCGCTTGAATCTGTAATGCTGAAAATGGATAAAGGATCACCCTCCAGGCCAGAAATAAGGTCAAATCCTAGATTTTGAGATGTGCCAGGGTCAGGAAATGACATCACTTTATGATGCTGTTATAATGTCAGGACAGTGAACTTAGAAAGTGACATTTTAAAGAATTATGGGGCAGTGCCTTGGCTTTTTTTAAATCATGGTTCCCTAAGCATGTAGAAAATAAATGAAAGAGTATGTCTTGCCACTTACCATGTTATTTGTCAGTTTTTGTGATTTTCCTTAACTCTTGTCTACATTATTTAGCTTGTTCATAATGTGCACAATTTTAACCAACTGCTGCGTCATGGCAATGTCGGACCCCGCTCATTGGACCAAGTACCTGGAGTGAGTATCTGTAATAGAACGCATTTTGTTCATAACTTCAGCTGTTAGTTACAAATCATTTTAAATATTACCCACAATCATCCATTTAAAGCACTTCATTTATTAACTTTGTATTGCTAGTAAGAATAGGACTCCAGAGACTGCAGCACTGATTGCAGCATTGTATATCTCATGGAAATGTTATTTAAACTGTTAAACTAAGTCTTCATCAATGTGACACTCTGCTAGGATGATCCTGTTGGTCTTTGATAAAAGGCTGGGTAAGAGACTGGAATTTAACAAACTCTGTGTCTCCGCATGATCTACTGCTACTGGAATGTACCCTTCTGCATAGTCAATTTCTATAATTCCCTTTAAATTAATGGTTCTGTGAAATGTCAAATTGAAACAATTTTCTCCTTATCCCACATTTAGTCAATCAGCAGAGACATGCCTGGTGTCCGAACTTTTCTCATTTAGAATTGTGTTGGAGTTTCAAGGCTTCTGTAGTTAAGATGTAATAGAAACGTTTATGCTATTTAGCATTTTTCAGATTGCATGTCTGAACCATCACACACTTGTTTCTGAAACTGTAAAACCCTGTCCTAGACAAAATTGTCAACAAAGTTCTGCACACCAGCCACAAATATCAGAGTGCATGAAAAAAAAAAAAGTCAAAAATGGCAAAAAAGATTCATGGTTTATGGCTGTAACAATACAGTCAGCCCATGATTCTTTTCAGATCATGAAACTGGGTTCATGACTGGATATTCGCAATCTGTGCATGACAGGAATGTGCTGAACTGGCATGATACTGCTTTTTTTACTGCAAATTTTGGTGCAATAGAATCTCTGTGATTCAACTCCTTGTAACGAGATGAGTGCACGTTGTCAGGTTGTGCATTATGTACAGTGTTTAGATGCGTTGGTATGTCCCTAGTATTGTTATGTATATCAGTGGACAAGTTTATCCTGAATTTTGTCTGGGCTTTTGTCCATTATTATAGATTATAACAAATAATGCCAGAAACAATTTTATCTAATAATACTTAACAACCCGGTGTGGTTTGAGACAAATGTGTGATAATTAGGACACGCAGTTTGCAGAATGCTGTATTGGTGAGTTTTCGTTGTAAACTCATATTAGCTACATTAGTCTCATAGTAAACTGTATAAATTAGATTTTTTCCCACACAATCACTTTAATCAACTCTTCCCTTAATGGCTTAAGGATTAGAGTCACTTCTTGTAATACCTTTAACAAGTTATGTTGCCATTTGAAGGACTGTATAACTACTTAACACATTTTGCATTAAGTTAAATCTCTGATGTGCTTTCACTGCAAAGGTTTGTTCAACCTGGAGCTCACTGTAATGTAAACCATGAAATTTTGCCTGAATTGGAGCATTGTGGGTTTATTGTTCATAGGTCCTACCATATATTTTTAATATATTTTGTTGAGTGGACTGTTCTCTGCTTATCCCCTGTCAATTTTGGCCTCAGAGCCCAACATGCATTGATCTTTAACAAATGTGTGCATGGAGATGATTTGAAAGAGAATGTGATTTGGCATGCAGCATGCTGATTTGCTAACACAAGACATTCCTCCTCCTACCCCCTAGATTCTAAAAAGCTAAAATTTGTTTGCATGTCTAAAAACTTTTTTCCTTAAGGTAAAAAGACCTGGTTTATTTAGACAGTATTTAATCCATTTAATTCATTTAAATATACTGCTGTGACTTTGAATTGAAGTGTAATATAATTTCCTTTTGTCAATCCGTTAAGTTGAGATGTAGAACTGAGATACCGTTTGTTTTGCTCTGTTTTGTCTTGTTTGTCCCTTTTCAGATACACATTTACTGGCATTTATACATTTGAGTCACTTATTAAGATCTTGGCGAGAGGATTCTGTGTTGGACCCTTCACTTTTCTCAGAGACCCATGGAACTGGTTAGACTTCAGCGTCATCGTTATGGCGTGAGTATGCCTCTTTTCACCTGCTGTAAATAGTCTTAAATCTTTGTTCCATTGAGCCTACAGTGTTCATTTGGTTACACAATGCTCTGCTGATATGAACTCTGTAGAAATTCATTTTTGGACAAAAGTATTGGGATAAACCTCTTAATTATTGAATTCAAACTTAATGCTTCAGCGTACCCAGACATTTTGGACACCAGCATGCTTCCAGATTTGTGAACACAGTTTGGAGAACAACCTTTTCTATTTCAGCATGACTGTGCACCAGTGCACAAAGTGAGCTCCATAAAGACATGGTTGGATAAGTTTGGTATGGAAGAACTTGACTGGCCTGCACAGAGCCTTGACTTCAACCCGGTCCAACACATTTGGGATGAATGGGAATGAAGATTGCGAGCCAGGCCTTCTCGTCAACATCAGTGCCTGACCTCACCTCAATGAATGGGCACAAATCCCCACAGAAACTCTAAAATCTTGTGAAAAGCCTTCCAAGAAGCGTGGAAGCTGGTATAGCTGCAAAAGGGGGACCAACTCCATATTAAAGTCTATGTATTTGAATGCAATGCCATTAAAATCCCTGTTGGTGTAATGGTCAGGCATCCCAATACTTTTGTCCATATGGTGTATCTGTAATAATGGTAAGAGGGTGAAGAATTCGGTTGCAGTTAAACTCATAATTCCTAAAACAATCTAGGTATAGCAGGTGCAAAGAGTAACCGAAGAGCAGGACAATAATCCAAAACAACGAAAACAGAGTAAAAAAAAAACAAAAACAGGATTGTCATAGGCAAGGCAAGAACAATCAGTAACAAGAATAAAAGGCAATACTTCACAAAGACACTTTGTCCATTGAGTCCTTAAATAGTGCTATGACAGGAGGTGATTAGTTACTCATTGTGACAATCCATAGCTCCCCTAGCGCTGAAGAAGGTAACTTGCGGCTTGAGTTGTCATATTATCACAATATTTAGTCAGAATAGACAGAATGCACCAGAACTATAGTGCCGCATTTAAAAAGTTCTTTTAATTAAACATTTGCAGAAGAAATAATCCAAGGAACAAGTGGGAAAATAAAATAATTGGTAAAAATAAATTAATGAATTAAGATAATGGCATAATGGGCTGTAATCGAATCAGATTATACTGTCACCACACACTGATAATTGTTCCTTACAGGCTGTGGTCTAAATTAATACACACATTTGTTCTGTATTCTAGAAGTACTGTTGATGCCCATGCGACACTCAAGAAAACTTATTGTGACATAATTTGACTTATCACAATATAGAAATCATCATCACTGACCACACAATGGCTGCTTACGTACTGATCAACATTTCATTTTAATAGTTTTGGGGAAACTGGTGATAATACTGTCAGATGACATTTTGAGTTAAATGAGTCACTTCGCTGTCCATGGTGCTGAAAACATGACCTCTCCGTAATGGGAGCAGCTGAGTGTGAGCATCTGTTTTGGAGATGTGACAGAGGGAGCTTCATTATCTTTGGAGGAAAAAGCCCTTGAAAGAGTGAAAAAAAAACTAGGCCGGGTAGAAAGAGTGAGTGATGATTAACTAAGAGGTATGTGGGTGGATAATGGAGACGGAGACAGAGGAATGGAAATAGTGAGAGACAGAGGGAATGGGCAAGTGAATCATGGAGTGAGAGACAGAGAGAAAGAAAGAGAGAAAGGTACAGGTATCCAGTGAGGCATTTCTCTGATGACCTACATATTCGTCAGTGCAGTTTGACCAGAGGCGCAGATTAGTTGCCAAAAAAAAATAGGGAGAGAGAGAGAAAGCAGGGAAGAGAGATTTACAGGCTAAGAGAAAGTCCAGCCAATTCATCGTCTTTAGTATAAAAACATTTTTGATCTGTTCTGGTTTTTAACTAAAGCAGTGGGCACTAATATAGTTACAATACCTGTTAAAGCATTTTTATTAAATGCTCCATTAAATACTTAATGAAGCATGCTTAATTTTTTTCAACATGTGATTTGTTTTACCATATTCACCAACAGACAAAACACCCCAGAAAAAACAGTTGTGCCCAGAGTAGTTTTTGGCAGGGTTTTCAAAAATAAACTACTCAGAAAGGAACAGGTGAAAAATAGTTGGTAAAAATAAATGAATGGCTACTTTTTACAATGTAGTTTTTGCAGCTTCTATATAGGAGTTCTAGAGGCTCTGTGTCTAAATTTGTTTTTAATGATGCAGTTCAGAAGTACTGACAATACCCATGATATACTTAACATAATGTGTCTGTAACACACTGTGTGTACAGTCATATTCCCTGTCCCTTCTCTTTTTGTCACTTCTGTATTGTAGATAAGATCTTGCTCAAGTGTTCACTCATTGGTTGCATATGTAAGAGCTGAATTTTCTGTACAGTTTACAAAAAATAAAGTACTTAGGTATGAAACTGCTGTGCTGCTATAATCCCTATAATCTGTAAATGAAAAGCAGCACTCCCTGGGTCAGGCTAGAACAACATGATGACATATTCTCTCCAAACTCCATTTCCTCTCTCATTTCATTTATTTGATTTACTTCTTAGTAGGATGGACCGCACAGTATGCACAAAATACCACACTGTGATTATATTACTGCATATTGAGATTGCGATATGCCTTGCAATATATTAAAAACACATTGATTTAACAAGGCTGAAGACTGAACTGCATTACTTTGCCCAAGATCATTTACTAATGACGAATCATGTTAATCGCCTTGATTCATCAGAACACCTACAAAAGCTCATCTGACAGCACACAGTGGATTTTTTGTGATTTATTAAAGGGCTTATTTGTATATTGTATCTTTTTTGCAAGATTAGAATTCCAAAAAAGTAGTACTGTGATAGCCATTAACAAATGAAACATTGTAAAGCTCTGCTTCTATACCTTGGTGTTCTTTTTGTTCCTGACTTTTGCTCTGTAGATATGTGACAGAGTTTGTGGACCTTGGCAACGTCTCAGCATTACGCACATTCAGAGTCCTACGAGCCCTAAAAACAATATCTGTCATTCCAGGTAAGAGCAGTACTGAAACACAGAGGCCTTCACTTTCACTGAGGTCTAACACTATACATTGCATAGATTAAACAACCTATATAGAGCTGAAGGTACTTCCTACTTAAGAAATGGCTTCAAAATTACTTCAGTTACTCCATGGAGTTATTGGCACCAATTTGATTTTCCATGAAATATAGAAGCATCAGTCACTACAACCGAGTAAATTTGTCCATTTCCTATACTGTATAAAAATTTAATGATGACTAAATACTGATCATGCTGTCCTAAATATTTAGTAATGTATGATGTTACAAAAAGTAACATTCACAATGTATTTAGAAAATAAACATCTTGATAAAGGAAAAACTGGAAAAACTGTTGCTGTTGTGATTTTGAACTAATTCGTCATATTGCTTCAGCATTCTTTAGTAGCTGAACATTTCTGTTAGAGATTAAATGTTCTTTTTAAATGTAGTGTCCTGAAAGTATTCACCTACAATGAAAAAGTCACTGTATTCTGAATGTTGCTTTTTCAAAATGTAAATTGGACTGAACACAGATACTTGATTTCTGTATTCTGAATACATATTCCTAATACTTTGTTACGTCCCAAGCGTGATTACACAATGATAATTACATAGGTAGTTACATAATGAATGACATTCACATTTATTTTCATTATGTGTAAATGTATCTGAGTCCTTTAACAAAACAGGACTTGGCCAGTTAAGGGTTTTTCCATTGGTTTGGACTTATATTAAAGACCTAACAATGATTTAACAGCGTCTGCATGTATGCTAGTAAAACAAGTATGTTTGCTCTTGTTTATCGAGACAAACTCATAACCTCATTTTGACTCTGTATGCACTGTAGACATTTGTATATGTGTGACAGGACAGCAGGGAAGTATGTAAATTCATGCTTAGCTTCGATTAGCTTCAATGTATAAAAGGCATGTCTAGATAGCTAGAGTTTCCATATATGTACTAATATGCTCTTCTCTCCCACTGGGCAGGTTTGAAAACCATTGTGGGTGCCCTGATCCAGTCAGTAAAGAAGCTAGCGGATGTGATGATCTTGACCGTCTTCTGCCTCAGCGTCTTTGCTCTGATTGGTCTCCAGCTCTTTATGGGTGTCCTGCGGCAGAAGTGTGTCCGCAGTGCCGCGCACTGTGTGAACTCCACGTACCCTGCAAATGAAAGCTTCGTCTGCAACAACAAAACCTGGCAGTCTATGAAGGACTTTATTACCAGTGAAGGTACAAAAAAAATGTGTATACTGTGACATTAGGTGTACGTTGTACTTTTAGTGACACACTGCTTGTGGTAGGCCACAAACAGTGACCTAAGAAATATAACAATTTTTAAAAAGTTTTCTTGTGTCCTACTTGTTCAAGCAAGATCAGCAAAAACTTGGACAATACTTAACACCCAGTTGGCCACACCCACTTTAACAGTGTATTGTTTTACTGGGCTACCAGTCATCTATTGATTTCTCCCCTCACTTCCCCTTTGTGTACTGGAAAGTTAGTCCTCTAACCTTATGCTTGGTGGAATCATTATGATCACACCCAAAATGATGATGCCAGGCCATTAAAACTATGTGTTGACTCACAAGCATCCTTGTGGTAATTATTGTACCTGATTGGGTCCAGTGGCCCCTAAATTGAAGCTCGTTCTTCCTGATTTTACATTATATTTCAACTTTTCTGAGCTGTCTTATATCTTCCCCAGTCAGTTCTGTTAGTCACATGCTTTTTGTTTACTATTCACACCCCTGTCACATGTGCTTTCTACTTTCTGTTTTCGTCTTAAGCGCCGCCCCTGTCCTGCCCTCCTGTTTAATGCTTACATCTGTTTGTTTATGCAGTGTGTCTCAGCTGTTCCTTGAGT
>JBBPCX010000040.1:34651740-34662945 GCA_037974365.1 Hydrocynus forskahlii | reverse complement strand
AATGATTGCAATTCATATAGGTAATTTGGAAAATCTAAGAAAAATATGATTTGCATAATAATTTGGAACGCAGTGTAAAAGTGAGTCTGTTTGAAGTTTGTTTAATCTGTATGTTCTTCTTCTTGTCATTAAATTCCATTCTTTCTCCTCAGAGAACTACTATAAAATCGAAGGAGCCAAGGATGCCTTAATATGTGGATTTAGCAGTGATGCTGGGTATGTGAGAACTTTATTATTTCTGATACATTATTTTACTGCCTGTACCCATTTGTATCCAAAGGGTAGCAAACTGTTCTCCCCTACTCAAACTAGAGGTACAACTTAGTGTGTAGTGTTAAATTATGTTTTACTGGAATCTGTTTAACTACATAAAATGCCCATGTTACATTTTACTTTGTGGTAGTTCATGCCCTGCTTTCCCTTATTGTTCATGCCAGACTGCATTCAGGGGGTCTGTATGTATATTTCTGACCCTGTGTTGATTAGAGACAATCCTAAATAAATTCAGTCTTGTGCACCCAATTCTTCACCCAATTCAAAAAATCTCTGACGCTGTATGTCATGTAATCATTCTGCCCCCAAAAAAGAACGATTCAAATAAATCATTAAAAGCCCAAAATGAATATGACATTCATACCCATGATGAGTGTATGCAAACTTCAGACCACAGCTGTACATTGTGCACAATGAACAGTTTAAGCATGCAGTGTCAGTGTCAGGTGTCACCAAATTCTATGGTGGATGCTTGGCTTAATTCACAATAATCTGGCTCATTTATCACGCTTAGGTCAACACCTCCATCGCACAAACTGCAGTGTTGTAGTCTTACTAAAACCTTTGTTTTCACACATTTTGATCAGATTGTGAACTCATCACTTCACCAGAAGTCACATCAGCTCTGAAGTGGTTACATTTGTCATGTAGGGACAGACACCTGTTGGAACAGCTCATACTGAATCACGAACCCATGTGGTAACGCTGCTCTTCAAAATGTCTCTCCCTGAAGCATCCGCCCAGCCCTGTGCTGCCCATTCTATAATCCCACAAATCCCAGTGCCTTTCAAACAAGTGCCATGGGATGATGTTTGTGTTGCCAGAGCTAGTTCAAGGATTTTATTGAACTAAATACCCATCTGTGTTAATTTTAAATCCGCTGCTGTTTTGGGCTGGTTAGAATACACATTATTACAGATCTGCGGGACATCTGAAAATAACTGACAGCAGAAATGGGCACGATGATGAAAAAAATGAAAATCCAAATTTAAAAATGGATACCTGGCTTCAACTTGTGTATATATGTCCATACTTTAGGTATGATTTGTTGTAATAAATTAGGATTAAAGCCTGTGCTCAGGCTATGTTAGGCTTGTGTATTAATTTTGTATTTTTTGTCCATGCTATGGTCTGAAATGATTGTGATTGGTTGTAGACCAATTTTGACCACATACTGTTGTGCATACTGTTTGCATTCAGTAAGAGTGTCAGCTCTGTAGTAGGTAGTCTCTGTCGGTGTCTAGGCATGCAATGACTTTTAGTGATTTATTATTTTGTTTATTTATTATTGGTGTTTTTAGAAGACACTAACAATAAAATGGAAATGGAGATGAACATATGCAGCTATAAAAAAGGAACATCTTCCTACAGCATGAAAAAGTCATATTTCCATTGTTTTGTAATCTCTTTGTCGATAACATAAATGCTGAGCGTCTTTTCTTATGCACACAGTGCTGTGTTATAGTTGATGTTGGGCAGTCTTAACACTTGTGGGAGTGAGTGTGCAGTCCTGCTGCACTCCCAGCTCGTCCGCACACCCGCTCTGTGGAGGATTTCCCCTCTAAATTCACATCTGATCCTGCCTAAGCCCTTTTGTAGGTTTGTTAATGGCTGTTTTTACCATAACAGAACATTGGGGATTAGGACTGCTGTTCTTTTCCCTCTCCCTCTTTGTCCCTCTCACACACATACTCTCACAAACAAATATATTCCCACTCAATTTTCCATATCTCTCTCCCTATATTTTTCTCTCAGGATTCAGACAGGGTGCATGGAGTCAGTGCAGCTGAAGAAAAAATATGACTGTAATGCAACATATGACAAATTTGTCCCCTGACTAAAATTACTGAGAGTCACCTTTGTTTGTGTCACCACAGTGAAAGCATTTGTTCCCTCAAGGGTACAGAGTGGTGCTGTTTTACTGTAATAGTCATTCATGTTCAAAACATAAAAATATAAAGAATGGTTTCAAAACAAGACAATTTTCTCAAATTCAAATTATAATAACACATTTTCTTGTAAACTTAAAATGGTATTGGTTGAAAAGTCCACTGCTTGTTTAAATTATTTACAAGAGGAAAATATTTAATAATAAGTTGTATTATTCTTCTGACAGCAATAACTGCGGAACAATCTTCCCCTGACAGTTAGAAATGCTTAGACCCTCTTCACTGCGTGCTTAGGATAACAACTGTATGTTCATGCCCTAAACTTAACCAACACAACTGACACAGATAACTGTCTTCCATTTCTTCTTTGTGTGATTTGACAGGGCTCTGGTGGAGTATAATCTTCACCTCTGGTAGAATATTAAATTAGTGGCTAAGTCTGGGTTCACTAGAATGCCTAGCACCACAAATGTAACTGTAATGTAAATGTAATTTCTGAACAAATCTATACAGAAGCATGGAAGAAAAAGTATAAAGCTACTCACATGCCTTATATCTGTCTGTGGGGCACAGTGTGAAAAACATTTAATGTTAAGTTGGTTTTGGTCTATAAAACCACAGAGGGGTTATGGGTGTAATTAGTATGAAAAAAAAATGTAGAATTTTTTTAAGAACATCTCCAATGCGCTTTTGCAGGACAGATCTTTCCTTCATTACTAGGCTTGCTGAGATAATCCTCCTTGCCATCCGGATGTGGCCTCCTTACCCTTTAAGATGCAATAGGACACAGCGTTATTGATGATGTGTGTAGTTTGTGTGTGTGTGTGTGTGTGTGTGTATGTGTGTGTGTGTGTGTGTGTGTGATCTGACTGATTATCAGAGAGAGGGTAATGCTCGTCAGAGGAAAATCCCTGTAGAAGCATGCACTGTACTGTTCACACAGCACAACTTGCTGTCTTGTAATCGGAATTCTTGGAGTCCTTAGAACACTGTGTGACTGATCAGTGGCAGGGGGTCACGCGTCACACATCACAAGATCTTTCAACCAGACTATCTCCAACCAGACTGTTTGGTCTCCAAGTAGCATTATGTCCCAAAAATACATGCAAGAGGTAAAATGTGATGTTAAGTGTGAAACTCTCTGCATCCAAAAGCCTATTTGACCACACACAGGAATTATTTTCTTTCAGAAATGGACATCATCAAGTGAAGAGTTTACCCTCACCCCATTTCTTGTGATTTCATTAGCTGTAGTTTGTCACTGCACTCACAGCCAGTCACAACATTTCCCACTGCAGGATTTAGCATGATAGTTATCTGTTGTGTGTCTGCGAGGCCTCTCTCACACATACATATGCTGTGGAGAGATTGAACCCAAGAGACACTGTAGCCATGGTCTCCACTGGTAACCACCTCTGAGACTTTGTTACTATAGAGACTCGGAGTGTCCTCATAGCAACCCTGTGCCCATCTGATCTTTGCTAATGCACAATATTTAGACCTGCCTCCATAATCTCCCTCGGTCTCTCTGTCTCTGTCTCTCTCTGTCTCTCTATCTCTCCCTTTCTCTCTCTCTTCACTGAGCTGATCTCTGTCTCTCTGTATCTGCTATCTGTGTTTTTGTGATACGTGAAGTGAAATATTTTATCAGATAAATCTCAGGATTTCTCTCTTTACCTTCCCTCCATTTCTCTGTTATTTTCTTTACACGTGTATCTTCTCCATCTCTAACTTTCTGTTTCATTTGACCTCCTCTCTCCCTCTCCCTCTTTACCCTCCATTTCTTTCCTTTACCACCTCTCTCTCTCTCTCTCTCTCTCTCTCCCTCTCTCTCTCTATCTTGCTTCCCCTTTACCTCCTCCCCCCTTTCTCTCTCTGACAGATTTACAGATGTCCTCAAAGTGAGGCAATGCTCTCTCCAGCTGTTGGTAGTTCCATTACTAAATGATCCCTCTTTTAGACTGACACAGCTCTGTCCTCCACTCTGCCTGTCACTCAAACCTAATGCCCCCATGGTAACGGAGAGATGGGCCTGTCTGAGGCCAAGGGGTTGAAAAAAAATTTAACTGCAACTTGATACCCATCTGTCTCATCATAATCCCCATTGGACCTCAATGCATGCCTCTGTAGTTGTCTTGTGAGGCCTACTTTGAGGGTTTCTCTGTTAATATAATGAAAAAACTTCTAAATGCCACTTTACAACTTCTGTAGTTATTTTTTATGTTGTCAAACAATGGGATTTCTTTTTTATCCTCAGAGCACTGAACATACTTTGGCACATACAGACATTACCATATAGTGCTTGTCAAGGGCCTATGTTTTGCAAAACATGAATTTACCTTGCTTTTGGAGTTTGATGTACTATGTAAACATTGTTCAAGTTTCAAAATGCCCATTCACTCCTCAGCCCATACATGGAGACCAAGCTGCCAAAACAGCCAGGTTTGAATGTATCATGCCAGTTTTGTTTCTGAAGTATGTAACTGTGTGTTGTCTGCTGCCTTTGTCTCATTCAGAAAGTGTCCTGATGGGTTTGACTGTTTGAAGACTGGGAGAAATCCTAACTATGGCTACACAAGTTTTGACAGTTTTGGCTGGGCCTTCCTGGCTCTCTTTAGGCTAATGACACAAGACTACTGGGAAAACCTGTATCACCAGGTAATCTGTTAGTATTGCCAAGCTGTAATACTGTGTTAGTGGTGTAATGATGCACATATTTTAGGGGCTTTGTACAGTTTGTGATTCTGGGGTGCATGTTATATTACATTTATTATATTTTATGTGTTATTAAAGTCACTTCTGCAGAACTATAACTATGTCATCTGCCCAAATTGCTTTATGTCAAAACAATACTGATTTTCTTGTATACTTCAGAGATAATTTAGAGGAAGAGCCACAGGGGAGTATTGGCAGATTTGATACACGGCAAAAAATTTATGGATTTTTTATTTGTTTGAAATTGGTACACCTTTATTTTTTGTGTACATGTTCAAGAGAAAATGGAGAAGACCTTAAAATTGTGCAGTAAACCCTCCTCACAAGAAGAATAAGTCAAATAAATCAAATAAGGAAAGTGGATGTGTCACAACATTTAGTTTCCACCATCACTTATTTTTCATCTATATTTTTCTGGAAGACTTTGCGGTCCGCAGGAAAGACCTACATGATCTTCTTTGTGTTGGTGATCTTCCTGGGCTCCTTCTACTTGGTAAACCTGATCTTGGCTGTGGTAGCCATGGCCTATGAGGAACAGAACCAGGCCACCATCGCTGAGGCCTGGCAGAAAGAGAGAGAGTTCCAGCTTGCCATGGAACAGCTCCGCAGAGAGCAGAGGGTATTCCTCACAACTTTTATTTCAAGTTTATTTCATAGCTACTCATTTGTTGTATCATTCAAAATGTAAGCTGATGAAAATTACATCACATCCATTGTTGCTAAGGTGATTATCAGGTGGATGTGGATGAATGAGGAACCATTTAATACCTGTGGGATTATGTGGATGATTTTCTCACGCTCATTCATCACATTGTTTTACACAAATTGTTACAGTCAAGGTGTATTTGAGTTGACAATGGCAACATAAATGTTAGTCTCTCTGATGCCAGAACTGTCAGTTTATTTAGAAGTTTTGAACCCATTTTCCTAGGCATTAGCAAAAAGAAACAAGGAGGCTGAGCTGGCTAAAGCGCAAGAGATGCTTCCAACTCCAATCAATCGTAAAGACTCCAGAGAGCGTCGGCCCAGATGCAGATCCCACAGAACCATGTCAGAGGAAACGGAGGAAGATACAGACCTCAGATCACCCAAGTTCGATCCATTTGATGAGAAGGTAAGATTTCTGAACAGTAGTAGTGGAGTCCCAGACAAAGTCTCTCATTAGGGGAGTAAACACTCAACCTTAGAGTACATTTCTGCAATCCGAAAATAGCATATTTATGTATCTTTTACATTTTTGCATTGTTTTTGTTCTTTTTTGAAAGGAAAAGCCAGGTCCTTAAAAAAGGTCAAAAACAGTTTGTCCTAAAACCCGGTTGGATCAGGCTTTTGAGAATATTTGTACTGAGTAACCACTTAGAGAAACTTAACTCTAACCACTGTTCAGTTTATGAGTAAGCTCCTTTAGGAGATCATTAGGAGGCACTCACATACTCTTGGCAGGAAACTTTTTTAGACGTCTTGTCCATTCCAGAGCTAAAAATGTCTAGGATATATTCTGGACAAGAAAACAGTATAATTATGCAAGAGTCAGAATTTTGATGGATGTGTCTGCAGGGACCATTTGTTGACTTTTTCCTTGTAGCCATTGTGTTTCAAGTCAGATTTACTAGAATGTCACTGTTTACTAGTTTTCCATGTTTTACAGAAAAAAAGTTCTTGCATATACAGTAGTTTTCAAATACTGGCAACACATATAGACAGTTACGCACCTGAATCAATGAACATAAGAGTTCAGTTCTGAATGGAAACCAAAGTCCACTGGAGCTAGACATTTTAAAAAGGCCAGTTGTTCAGCATCCTCTGGATACTTTGGCATAAAATATTTACAAATGTCAGCCAAAGACTGATGCAGGCTGAAATGAAATGGAGAATCATGAAGAATGAATAGACATTTGTTTTAAATCTAAATTAAATCTGTCCTGTTTTCTTTACTGACATGGCTAAATTCCAATTATAGCCTACTGAGGATATATAACATATCCTTCTCACAATGACTTCAACTCAGCTCATTAGGCCTGTTGCTGGTCATTTTAATGTCCTCTCTTTTGGAGTTTTTAACAAGCCATGGTCTTGTAGAACTAATGGTTTGTTTTCTTTTTCTAATTTGCTTTTTCACCTTTGAGCACGTTTCAGTTTAGTCTACTGCAGTACCATCAGTTTATTGTTTTTGACAGCATCTTTTTGTTATACAGCGTATTTGTTGCCTTATTTCCATCTGTGGAGGTTCCTTTGCACTTGTTGGATATATTTAGGCTATGATTCCTTGGAAGTACTCAGTTTTTTCTGGGCATAAAAATAAATGAGCCTATGTAGATTGTAGATTAACTATACATGTAATCATTTTTTAAATGAATTATTTAAAGACATTTAAGGAGTATAATACTCATTCTTTCATTCATCTCTCTCCACTGACTTTCTTCTGTCCATTATTCCTTTATTATTTCTCTTTCTGTGCTCCAGCCAGCACACCCTCTACTGGCCACCCTATCTTCCCATCCTCTGAGCACACGGCGGGGCAGCAACATCAGTATCTTCACTTTTCGGCCGCGCAATAACTCCGAGGCTGACTTTGCTGATGATGAGACCAGCGTGGCTGGTGATGGCCGGAGTAGGCTGGGGTCCACTGTCACACCGTATCGCAAGCGTCGCACAGGGAGTGTTCGCAGCCACTGTTCCCAAGTCTTCACGCCCACCCTCACTGTTAATGGCCGTCTTAATCTCTCACTAGATCAGAATGGAATCACTGGCATCGGCCCCCACACACCCACCTCGCTCCCCAGCTGCAGCATGGAGAAGGTCAAAGAGAACATGGTCAGTACCAGTTGTAGACAGTGGAAATGCATAGTAGTTGTTAGTAGTGGGAGAGGCAGTATGGAAAATTTTCAGAAGTACTATTGGTGGTCAGAAGTGGTAACAAGTTTAAGTTGGCTGTCCAAAATGAATCTAAACAAATTTTTACATGTTTGATTCTTATTATTCAGCAATACTGACAGGCCTGAATTTTTTTTTTACTGAGAAAACCAAACCTCAAGTATAAACCACTGGAAACCTCAACGAGAAATTGAAATGCCTAAGACCTACTGTTAGCCACTCTAGGTCACCAACTACTCAGCTAAATAACACAATCTTCATGAGTTAGAGTGGGTGCGTTAGAGCAGAGGACACATGAAAATGTGCAAGTTAGTAATTCTTCAGGGCCGGGACTGGGAAGCACTATGCTACAGCTAAGCAATATATAGTCAATACTGACATACTGTGATATTTCCTTTCAGTTTAAGTGGTTTGTTCTAAATTTATACCATGTGTATGGTGGCTAACAGGAGTTAGTATGTTTGGAAGAGCATCCAGCTGAGGCCCCCAAACCCTCACCAGAAGTGCAAGGGGAAGCACTGCCTCCTCGCAGAAAAAGAGGACTCAGCTCCATCAGCTTCTTTAGTGATGCCATGGATGGTGGGTGATTCAGCAAATTTTCTTTATATTATCATGTAGTTTTTTTCAGCCTTTGACTGTAAGGGGGGCTTTGGTCCAAAAATTATTAAAGCCAAACTGTTCCATATTGTTGAATCACATTGCTAGTGATTTTTCATATGGAACCAGTCAGAAGTTTGGATGATGTATTATGTTTGTATATGTTATGTATGTCATTCATAATCTTAAAGGCATTTTGCAGGCTTACGCTTAAGTGCTTATTTGTGTTTAAGACAAATACGAAGCAAATTCATGGCGATGGACGAATTTATGTCCCAAACAAAAATGCATGTGAAGAATCTATTTATATGCTGTTTCTGCAGTTTCAGTAGTTTACAGCAAGAAATGCTTTTTAAGCTCAAAAGAATGCTAAGAGTGTGCAAAAACATGGCAAAGGGAGGCTACTTTTAGTCACTTCATTAATATGTAATTTAACATTTTTTTGTTTTTATTCATCTAAAATGTGAAAAAGTAAACCTAAAAAATGAGTAGTTGTGTGCAAACTGGTCTGTTACTGTATAACAACTAGAATAATTTATTTTGAAAAATTCCTGAATGGTTACTGTTTCAGGGCCAGTTTCTCCAACACATTGTATCAAGCCGTAGTGTTATAGTATTAGAATCAACTTAACTGTAAGAAAGTAGTGTTCAAAGTCAAATCCTGTACCAGAAATTATATAGAAGTGTGCAGTATGGCAAAAAATATAGCATCCATAATAAAAAGTTGTATTGCCCATCTTACAATCATGTGTGTTACAGTGCTTTTAGGAAACTCAGCACAGACACTCAACTCTTAATGGTTCCTCTCTTAATTGCAGAGCTGGAAGAGTCTCAGCAGAAATGTCATCCTTGTTGGTATGAGTTTGCTAAGAAGTACTTGATCTGGACATGCTCTCCTACCTGGATGAAGCTGAAGGACACGGTGAATGTCATGGTGATGGACCCTTTCCTAGACCTGGCCATTACCATTTGCATCGTTCTCAACACACTCTTTATGGCCCTGGAGCACTACCCTATGACTGAAGAGTTCAATGGCATGCTCAGTGTGGGGAACCTGGTGAGAATTTACCCAGGGTAATCTTTTGAGTCAAAAAATGTAAAAATATCTTCTAATAAGCAACCTCTAAAACTGAAAGTAAATACTTTCAGCTCAAAATATAAAGTAAACAATGCCATTTTCTGTCAGACATCATACAAGTGAACTGTCTTGGTAATGATCATGTGCATTGTTGTTCATCTTCAGGTGTTCACTTGCATCTTCACAGCAGAGATGGTGCTGAAGCTAGTTGCTTTGGACCCATACTACTACTTTCAGCAAGGCTGGAATATCTTTGATGGGATTATTGTTTGCTTGAGTCTCATGGAACTTGGCCTGTCCAATGTGGAGGGGCTGTCTGTGCTCCGCTCATTCCGACTGGTAAGACCGGTCTGAAAATCCACAGTTCTATGCGACAGTACTTTAGCAGAACCTTTGTATTGGAGCTGTAACATATTTGCAAGTTTTCAAATCTTAATCAGAATCTGTACCAAAGTGTCTGTATCTGAACACTAGTAATTTTGCGATTTTGCATGTCACTAGATTAAATAGCAGATTGTTTTCCTTGTGTCTTCATGGCAAATTTGAATACATAGGGCCATAAATACATTGTATTTATGCATGTAAGTTGAAAAGCTGGCTTTTTCATAGCCTTATACATATACAAACATACAAAGCCATTGCATTATTAAGATTAAATACATCATTTTACTATTGAAACAGGAAAAAATGTTCTGCTTCACAACGCATTAACAAATTTTAATACAGGTCATGTAGTGTTTGGCCAAAAGGATTTACTTATCTTCTATGTGTAGCAGTTTGGTCTTTGAGGTCATCCTCACGGTGTTGTACTGCCCATTTTTATTAAGATTTTCCAGTTTCTTATACAAAAGCAACTAAATGTGCCCTGCATCCCTTGTGGAGAATGGTCAGAGGATCACATTCTGCTGTATGCCACACTGTAATATTAGAAGCAAGACACTAACCTCCTTGCTCTTTTCAGTTGAGGGTCTTCAAGCTGGCCAAGTCGTGGCCCACACTCAACACCCTGATTAAGATCATCGGCAATTCAGTGGGCGCCTTGGGTAACCTCACCCTTGTCCTGGCCATCATAGTCTTCATCTTTGCTGTGGTGGGCATGCAGCTGTTTGGAAAGAACTACCAGGACTGTGTGTGTAAGATCAGCAAGGATTGCAGGCTTCCGCGCTGGCACATGAAGGACTTTTTCCACTCTTTCCTGATTGTTTTCCGAGTGCTTTGTGGCGAATGGATCGAAACCATGTGGGACTGCATGGAGGTGGCCGGACAGCCGCTCTGCATCCTGGTCTTCATGCTGGTCATGGTCATAGGCAACCTGGTTGTAAGTTAAAAAAAATTTAATCACTACTGTAAAGGAAAAATACATTTTTCACTTTCTTTCTTAATTTTTTTACATTCAGAGTTGCTTATTTAATTTAATATAAGACAATCTATTCAAAACTGCAAGAAACTTTATGTTTAAAGTGCGTGTGTAATGATTTAGACGTACAGTTTGCATGATGTTAGATAAGATAAGATAAGATAAGATAAACCTTTATTAGTCCCACAAGTGGGAAATTTGCACTGCTATGGCAAAAAGTCGATAGAACAAAGTTAAGAGCAGCAAAAACAATGGAATAAAAACTATACAACAGTATAATATAAACATCACACTATACAAATAATACAATGATATAAATATAGACATTTGTGTATGTATGTATGTAAATATTAGGGCTGGGAATTTAACGCGTTAATTAGATTAATTAATCACAGAAAAAAATAACGCGTTAATATTTTTAA